>VDFB02333714.1:0-21460 GCA_007258455.2 Sequoia sempervirens | reverse complement strand
TATTTAAATTGATATATCAAGTATATAATTGGTTTATCAATGCACATTTTTTGCATCTGTGTGGTATGATTTGTTGGTTCTTTCAAGGATTAAACCCTTCAAGTTAGTCACAATAATTTAGAAGTATCATTTGGATCATTAAGAAGAACTTGGTAATTACATTCTTGCATGTTTATACAAGATATAAACAACTATTTGTATGCCAAACAATTAGAATTTATGCCAGATAGAAGTTACTCATCTCAAACTTTCACTCGACTCCATATACCCAACAAGGCACTAGTCTCATACATTCCATCACTTTGTTTCGTTCATCTTATTTTTTACATCTGTTATCTAAACATATTGATCTATACTTTAGGATTTCTTATACAATATGTACCAAATTAGGATTTCATCTCCCCAGTTTAAATTGCTATAGTGGATAGACTGCATAGGGAATAAACACATAGTTCAAATCTGCTTCATTCACATAGGTTTACCCACCTAGGTCTGGCAGAACCTAAAGAGTAGAAGGTTCAAATTCATTATTTGGCCTTGTACATTAGCCAAAAATGTATCAAGAGCTTGAAAACCTCTTGTTGTTTCAAACCAACATTTTTGAGACCTAATAATTTGGTGACTCTACTGGGGATTGAACCCAGAGTTAGGGCCTTTTTCATAGATTCAAAAATCTTATACAAACTCCGCTAGGAATAAGAAGTTATAATATTTTCTCACTTTTAAGAAAGTGAATGGAAACTTTGACAAAATAAGTACATATTAGAACATCACATCAACTCAACATGAATGGTAGAAGGTCCCAATACAAAGGAGGTCCTACTGGCAACAATAAATGGCCACATAAGGATGATAAGGGTAAGAAGGTATCTGATGGCATGTGCATGAAAAATAAGGACAAAAAATCAAAACCACACTGTGAGACATATGATCATTATGATACATGGACAAATAGTTTAGCTGGAGAACCTCACACTCCTAAAGAAAAAGGGAATCCTTTTTATAATTTAGATCCTTAGAAACAAGAGGAATTCAACACAGAAATGGAGGCTAGAAGAGTAAGGAATCAATAGGAGTATGATCATAGAATGGAAGGAAACCAGAATGAGCCTGTTAATAATGTAGCTCCTAAAGGAGATTATGAATTCATGACTAAGTAGGAACTAGATGCACACTTGGAGTATGAAAGACAAGAAGTAGAAAGAGAAAAAATAGAACTTGAACAAATGAGGCTTCAAACAATAAAAGAGCTCCAAGACTTAAAATTGCAGAAAGCTCAAATTAATGCTCAGACAACTAGCCTCTCTAAGTATGTACCACCTCACAAGTAAGGGAATAATAATGCAGGACCTTCAAATCCACAAAAGGAACAACAATATCAAATAGGGAATCAATACATACAACCAAATGTTCCACCCAAAAAATGCATCACATCATCTGAATGCTCAACCACCTCATATCCAACAACATATGCCACCTCCTCATGCACAATACAACAATCCATTATACCAATATCAACATCCTCATAACCCACCCCCTCAACAATACACAACCATGATCAAAAAATTTGACTTGGTAGGATTTCAACTATATCCTTATCCAATGGATAGCAGTTGGAGAGGCCTTGTCCCAAAATTTATAGGAAGTGGTGCAATTACTGTTGAGGAACACTTAAGGAGTTTTAATGCTTCTATTCAAGATCTGGATATACAGTATGAAGATATGCAGATGAGGCTATTTATGATGTCACTAACTGAAGAAGCTAGAGATGGGTTTAATAGTTTGCCCACAACTTCAATTGATTCCATTCAAGAGTTTCAGGATCAATTCCTTGAATAGTATAAGAATTAGTGCTCACCATATTTTGCTTTCCATGAATTAGTAACTATCCAGAAACATCAGAATGAGTCAATTTATGATTTTGCTTGAGAAGGTTCAAAATTATTTCTCTTAAGTTATGATCTACTTATCCAACATTTAGTTGGATCAAAGTTATTCCTCTTAAGTGAGAATGGTTCTAGCCCATAATCTTTCAACTCATCTTCACACAACTTAGCACTCTTTACCGAGATGCATCTATAATTTCCTATGGTAATATCAAACTTTATAGGTCCCCTCTTGTGTATTTGTAAGAAAGCCTCATGAGAGGGTATCACCTGTCTAACAAATTCTAGTAGAAATATCTTGACTATAGGATACCTAGGTGGACTATAGGATACCTAGGTGGCATATAGGGGTGACCTACAAATCCTTCTACTCTGATGTAAGTGAATGTTGGGAATTGAATGAGCTAACACCCAATAACATGTAAGCATTCTATTCTCAAGGTATATCCTCTTTGCTTTATCTCCCTCCATTAGCCTTACCATTTTCATGGAGAAAACACCATTTACCCTCTGGTAGTGTTCTCAATATTGACTAGTAGTAATTTTAGGCAAATACTAATGTATCAATGGGTAAATTTCTAAGGTTTGAGATTAGCAAATGATTAAATCAATAATATAAACCCAAAGAAGTTATGAAGCACAAAGAAAAAAAATAATAACAAAACGATTATACCAGATTCGTGAAGCTTCCATGAATCACCTCCATAGCACCTCCTAGCTTGCAGCGTATGATTGATGCCCTTAGATCGAGTGTGTGAGCAATTTGACTATGCCATTGTCCTATGCAAGTTTTGAAGGATTTAAGTAAAATTATTCCTATGCCTATGCCAATGATAAATGACTATAAATTATAAATGACTATAATGCCTATAATAATGAAGTGGTCCCTAAATTATGAACAAAATTGTCATTTTATAGAAAACACAATTTTGAATGGATGGATGAGATCAACCTTTGACACAAACCTAAAATAAAAGGAATAGATTTAACTTGATAATCCCTAATCAGGGTTAGGGTAAAATCCTTAAGTGAGTGGTCAAGATGTCATATGAGAAAATCAGATTGGTGGTGGAGAAAAGATGAGATAATTAATTTCAAAAATAAAGATTTTCAAAATTAAGAAGATAAAGATAGCCTGCTTTGTGAGATTTGAAAAATTAGATAAAAGATGGACTGAAAAGCAATTTTGATAAAATCAAGAACCTGCTTGCTTTATTTGATATTTGGAAGAAAGCTACCAATTTGAATTAAATAAACTCAAAATATGGATTTTGTGAGACAAATAAATAATCTTTTTCAGATTATTTACCAAAATGGACTGTCAGTTAAGATTGTGATGACATTTTAAATAATTTCATTTATTTAAAATGAGAGGAATATTAATTTTGTCAATTTAAACAAGAGCAACATCCAAAAAATTGTGCTTTAAAGTACTTAATGCACTAGAGAATTTATGATAGCACAATACAAATTTTCGTTTGCACAAAGATAGACATATGCATTTGTAGCTATATGCAAATATGCATGAATACATCCTTCCATGTAACATATGCATTTGTAGCTATATGCTAATATGCATGGATCCATGTATACATGTATTCATTTCTCAATCTATCCATGTCATTCTGTTCTCTATGTATGCTTCTCTAAATTCGGTTTGCTTAACAGTTTCCAAAGCATTTTGAGCACATTGTCCTTACATTCCTCCAAAGCTCTTGCTATGTGACAAGTCCAAAGCACATTAGCTCCAAATCTCTCACTATGGAAGAGCTCTGCACAATGGACAAAAGGGTTTCTACATAATGCCTATGAAACCACATTTCATAACAAGTTCTACCTGTTGTTCAATGCCAAACTAGTTGCCAATGAACAAGAAAAGCTTTAAAACTCTCAGTTAACATGTAAAGGGATAGATAAAATGTATACATATACACATAGCTGCACACAAGCATTTAAAGTGGATGCAATAGTAATCTGCTATATACACACATACATACATATATACATAATTACATTCACATATATATACATGCATTCCAGTATGCATGGATGCATAGAAAGAAAATGTTTCATGGGATTGTTAAAGAGTTCACTTGCTTTCTATATGCTTCCATATTTTGCATGTGTGCCTATGAGGACAATAACCACAATATTTGACAATATTCCTCTATCCTTTATGACACCACATTGGTTCCAAAGCTCTCTTTATGGGATAGTTGTGCATTGCCTCTGAGACTCAGATGAAAGATTTAAATGGATAACACTTAAAATGATCTAAAGTATGATTTTATAATCAAAGTATCCAAATGCATTGTAGCAATGTGAAACCCAACTTCCATTTAAGATGTACAATGAAAGTAAACTGAAGGGAAAATGCATTTGCTTCAAAGTTCATAAAACAATTTCAACACATTGTCTAGCCATTGTCCAGAATATGGTTTTCTATCAGCATACTCCTTGATTCTTCTTTACGTCTAACTGCTATTTTGTTAATTGACTTTGATTGAAAGGTGAAAATATGAAATGTGGCCAAGGATAGTTATACTTATTTCTCTCTTTTAATTGTTATATATTCAAAGACTAATTAGCAATCCAAACAGCCTCCCCTTTAGTCAGATGCCATTCAATGCATTGATTTTGTATCAATGAATTATGTATCTTCAGCCATTAGTTTGAATCAAAGTATGCATTTGGCTTCAAAATCAAACTCTAAAAATAAAAAAAGACTATGTTCAAATTATAAAGTACAATCAACCACCAGAGAAATTGATTGGATAGTAATTGCATTTCTGATATCATGTTATTGCAATGAAGATCTACTTTTGAACCCCAATCGCTTAATTTTTATAAACCATATAGCATATGCCACTCACAATACCCATTTGTAAAGATTGTACTTGTAACAAAAAGCAACGGTATGTCTACAAGTACAATCAATATAGTGAGAATCTTGAATTAACCTTTTTCTTTGTTTACTCTATGCAATTGTAAACAAAGGACAAGGTTCATTCTAGAAACTCACCTTGTACTCTTTTCTTGAAGAATTTGCTACAGTTGGACCGCTACACCACCTCTCCTCCTCCAATCAAAAGCATTACACCATGCAATAAGCTTTCATTAGGAAACAAAGACCATTTGTTTTTTTTTCTAAAAGAATAGCAATAAAGCTCAAGGAAATGACCAAAATGCAAACAACTCCCAAAATTACATTTGCAATATATAACACTCCTACTGTGATGGATACTAATAGCCAAAACCAATAAAACACTAGAAAGCATTTTTTAGATTCAAGAGACAAAAGTATAAATGTAAATTAGATTAACTAGACAAACTAGTTCCCATAGGTTCTTGTACAAGAAATCTTTTAGCAATGAATTTAACTGCTCTTTTGCACGAAGTCTAAAATTATTTCATCAAGCAATATTACTTCACTGCTCTATGGTAACATTGCAATTTGAATTCTAAAACATACTTGGCATAGCTTTTTATAACCCCAAGATACAATTTCCTAACTTCCCAAGCATTTAGTCTAAGTTTTCCAATTACAAAATCTCAAATTGTTGTTTGCTTGGTATGTTTGTTCCTTGAATTTGATCACTAGGTAAAATGTGTACAGTGATAATTGTAATTTGTTCTTTCTCTTAATTACTATGCATTTAAAGACTATTTTACAAACACCTAATTAATTAGTTATCTAATGATACAAGGATAAATGACAAATATGGAATTGACTACTTTGACATGAGTAAAATGTCACATGGACCTATTAGCTAACACGCTACATATACTGTGACTTGTGCGTGCTTAATCCATCTACATGTAAGTACAAATCACAACCCATAATAAAAATATCCCCAAGGATATTTATAATTATTTCTTACTTTTTATTATTATGTATTTAAAGACTAATTAACAGCCACCTAATTAATTAGATATCAGATGAAAGAAGAATAAATGAGAGCTACCAACTCAATTAAAATGCCAAAGCTAACATGTGAATATCAGGGTGTCCATATTTAATACTCATTGCATTCCCCAAAACCACATTTTCCTTAGGAGTTTTGTAAAATAGTTCACTTGTCCTATAGAAATCAAGTGAACTCTTTAACAATCCCATGAAACATTGTCTTTCTATGCATCCATGCATATAGGAATGCATGTATATATGTGTGCATGTAATTATGTATATACATATGCATGCATCTATGTTACCATGTATGTATGTCTGTATATAATAGATTACTATTGCATCTGCTTTAAATGCTTGTGTGTAGCTATGTGTCTATGTACACATTTTACCCAGCCCTTTACATGTTAACTGAAAGTTTGAAAGCTTTTCCTGTTCATTGGCAACTAGTTTGGCATTGAACAACGGGTAGAACTTGTTATGAAATGTGGTTTCATAGGCATTATGTAGAAACCCTTTTGTCCATTGTGCAGAGCTCTCCCATAGTGAGAGATTTGGAGCCAATGTGCTTTGGACTTGTCACATAGTAAGAGCTTTAGAGGAATGTAAGAACAATGTGTTCATAATGCTTTGGAAACTGTTAAGCAAACCGAATTTAGAGAAGCGAACCCAAACTCACAATTGCTTTGAGCTTTTTGACTGTCAGCAAAGCATGAAGGATAGAGGAATTTTACTGTTATCAGATGTTGTGGTTATTTTCCTCCTAGGCACACATGCAAAATATGGAGGCATAGATAGCACAAGTGAACTATTTGACAAAATCTCTGGGTGAAATGTGGTTCATTGGAATCCAATGAATATTTAGTTTGTGCACCTTGATATTCACATGTTAACTTTGTCATTTTTATCTAGTCTCTAGTTCTCACTTACTCTTCTATCATCTCATATCTAATTAATTAGGTAACAGTTAATTAGTGTTTAAATACATAACATTTAAAAGGAAGCAATAGTTATAATTATCCTTGTGCACATTACACCTATAACTCAAATCCAATTAACAAAACAGCAATAGAAAACTATGTCCATGTTAATATGGTAGACACTATGTATTTGTGCATAATTCTATAAGGATACCATGTGTTGTGATTTTTGCTTGAATGAAGTTTGATGAAACAGTTGATAGTTACTGCTAGACAGCCAAATGAAATTAACTTAGGTAAATGGAAATAGAATGACCCCATCCAATTGCAAAATGAATATTAATGTGGCTTCTACATGATAGTAGGCTTACAGCCATGAGACTTCTTTGAAGCTTAAATGTCACAGTATATGTAGCATATTACCCAATAGCTCTATCTCACATTTCATTCATGTTGATTTAGGTAAGTTCATATTTCTCACTTACCCTTGTACCGTCTCATATTGCTCATTGCATTCCCTAGAACCACATTTTCCTGAGGAGTTTTGTAAAATAGTTCACTTGGATTATAAATGCTTTCATATTTTACATATTTTTCTATGAGAACAATAACCACGACCTCTGATAGAATTTAAATGCTTACTGGCAAAAAGTAGGTTTCTACTGCATTCTTTTGTCTATCTTTGTGCAAATGAAAATTTGTATTATGCTATGTTAAATTCTCTAGTGCATTAGGTACTTTAAAGAGAAATTTTTTGGATGTTGCTCATGTTCTAGGTTTGATTCTTTTTGGGGGTTATAACTACCTACTGTTGTATTAGTTTCCCATTTTTTGTTCTAGAAATGAATGAAAATATAAACAAATAATCATATATAATAGTTTTTCTTTGAAATTTTTTGTTAAACAATTCACCTACTTTTTGTATGCTCCCATTGTTTGCATTTTATGCCTACAAGGACAATAACCATGACTTTTTAGCAAAGAAACCCTCATCCTGTCTCTTGTGTGTGTGTGGTGTTATTCTGTTTGTGGGTTTTTGTCAAAGAGTTCACCTATTTTCTGTATGCTCCCAATGTTTGCATTTATGCCTACGAGGACAGTAACCATGACTTTAAACAAAATCACTCTATCCTTTATGCTTTGATGACAATGGAAAAGCTCAAAGCCACACACTGTCGACTCATTGTTCCAAAGCTCTCATTATCGCACACGTTGACATAATTTTGGTTCCAAAGCTCTCTTTATAGGACCGCTTTGCAGTAATAAAAAATATACAAACTTTACAGGGCTCACATGCATGAAGTAAAATGGACAAGAGGGTTTCTACATAATTCCTATCAAACGCAGATGACACCTTCACATTTCAACAAGAAATTCAAATAGATAATACTAAAAGTAGTTTAAAATATGAATTTATACTCAAAGTATAAGAATGCCTTAAAGAACTATGAAACCCTACTTGCAATAGAAGAAAATAACATAAAGTTACCTCTTCTGACCTCAAGCAATTCATTTCTCACTGTCCAGTGTGCAATTCTGCAACTGCAAAATCTCCTGCTCGATCACTACAAACTCTTCCTCAGAACACGCGCTTACAGAACACAGAAAAAACACACGCAAAGTAATAGAGATGCATACCAAGTCACTTAACTCTATATTGAATTACCAGAGTACCCTGGCCACATGTGGCCACCAAGCCATTCCAACGCCTTCACCTCGAGCCTGATGCCATTTAATGCATTTAATTTCTATTCATGCATTGCGTATGTCTACCAACCAGCTTTATAAACTATGCCTTTGCTTAAATTTATTTAATCAATCTATGCACTCACATTTTCCTGATATTTTAGTGCATTTAATCTACATTCATGGATTATGTACCTCTAGCCACCAGTTTTATTAAAACTATGCCTTTGCTTAAATTTATTTAATCAATTTATGCATTCGCATTTTCCCGAATTTTCAAAACAAAAATGATTTATAAAGCTACTCCGACGAATAGGAAATTAGATAAATGCTAATTTTCCAATATAAAAAATTGCTCTCCAAATTCAAACTATACAAAAAAAAGTAATATGTTAAATGGCGAAATGTGATTGGCCGATGCTACTGGTTAAAAGCATTCCGGGTGAATGCATAAGTATTCCTGCCTAGACGACAGGAACTAATAATTAAAGATAATTATTTAATTTAGAAGATATGATTAAGAATTAAATAAATTAATGAATTTATTTAATTGTGAGGATTAGTGACATATTAAATAAATAAATGAAATTCATTTATTTAAAAACCAGGAAGAATTAATGAATAAAGATAATCAAACAAATTTAGAAATTTATTTAATTAGAGGAAGACTTAGACAATTAATGACGTATTTAATAAATAAATAAAATTTATTTATTTAATAATCATGAAGAATAAAAGAGATATGAATTAATTAAACAACAATGAATTATTTAATTAATAGTTGAATGTGAACCGAGGACATAATTAAATGTCATAATTATGCTAGGATGAAAGTGGTAAAGAAAAGAGCTTGCAGGCCTAGGTCATTTTTAAGTGTCTTCAACTAATAGATTAACCTATTCCCTAGTTCACTACCAAGAAGTATCACTTTTCTAGAAACTAGATATTAGCCTTTAGGACATTGGAATAGAAAACATATGATGACATAGTAAACCATTGGGAAGTAGAGAACAATTGAATCTATTCATGTAACCTATTACTGATGAACCTTACCCAATGAATTCAAACAAGGTCTTCCCTCATTCTTCTAATAATCTTGAGCATCCATGGTTTGAACTTGTTGGCATCTCTACAACCAGCAATTTTTCTTAGTAGATTTATCATATATTGTATTTTTTGTATGAACAGTGACCATAAAATGTTCTTCAGAATTCTTGCAACCTTTTCTTAGAACTAGGTCAACATCATAACCTTTCTATTGTGTTCTTATATGCTCATGTATGAATTCATTAAATCTCTCATCTGCAACACTCATTCTTGTAAACACTGGGAGACCAAATGTATATGCCACACCATCTATAGATAAGTCTTCATAGACTATCCCTTATTTAATAAATTCCCTTTTATCCACATCATACCACTTCGTACATTCCATAACCAATTCCAAGGCTTCAATAGCCAATGAAAACCCTACAACTAGGTGTATTTCATTGGTAACCATGCTCTTCATGCATTGGTTGGCATCTAATTTTTGAGTCCTTCACATAAAATCATAATCATTAAAACCTCCCAAATGAGTGTATGTTATCATCTCATAAGTAGGTACTTCTTGTGAAAAAGGGAAATCAAATTCTTCTCTTGATTATTTCTTCCTTGAAGTACTCATTTCTTCATCAATTTCCTGCATGATTAGCATATGGGTATTCTACAAATGAATTAGGGAAAACTCTAACTATGCCTCCTTAATAATCAAATTTATCAAAACCCTTTACCCATTATATTTAATCATATCAACTGGGTTAAATTCTAACAAATTGCATACCAAATTCAACAAAAAACAATCCATATGAATGTTAATTTATCAGAACCAAGCACATGCAAAAAATTTATAGAGCTTAACCAAAAGGAAAATACCTAGTTGCATTGATAGAAAGGTTGTGTCGACTCAAATTAAACTCTAAAAAATATTCTCTTTCATGTGATGATATTTTACCTTCCATGTGCACTTTGAATGTTGCTTCAATTCTTTAATGAAATTACAAATGGCTTACACCATGCATGGTAATGTATTGCAAAAATAACTACATGCTTGAGGTGGTTCCATGTACATATTTTTGCTACCTTACTTTAATTCCTTAATGATTTTACATTAATTACTTTGGAAAAGGAGTATCATCATGATGGATTAGCATTCACATCATGGAACCTTGATTTTCATGTCCTAGCTTAGTTTGAAATTTGAAACATGAAACTTGTTGATTATCTAGAATACTAAGAGGGGGGGTGAATTAATATTCTATAAAACCATTCAGTTGTAGACCATCCAATTATTAAAGCACATATAACTGCAAGCAAGAATGAAGTCATTGAAATGAACATGACACCACAAAACACAACACCATATTTTTATGTTAAAAACCCAAAATGGGAAAAAATATAGTGAGGATTAGATCATAATATATTATATCTAGATATAGTATATTACAGGGCTCACTACCAGGACTCACTTTCCTTGAAATGTTCACAACCAAAATACAAAATGATATGGCTCATTTCCAAGATTCAAAATGATATGGATCACTGCCAAAAGTATGAAGTGATTGGAATAAACCTTCTATGTGTAGAGTTCAGTTCCAATGAGGCTTTGAATATGAAGTACTTCCTTGCTTAGCAGTCATGTAACAATTCTTCTCTAATCCTTAACTTCTACCACCATACACCACTCACATCTGATAGATCATTTAAGCTCACACATTCACTTATCTCTCATGCTTCTTCACACACTCTTCACTCTCACTTTCAACTCCAAAGTGTCTCATATATATACAAGTACATTTCATACATTAATTAGGTTGGCCTAATTAGATGTAAGAAAACTAATAAAAAATAGCTCTTGTTGGCACCATATAAGATTTAAAACATCTTTTCACCCATGTAATACTCAATTTCAAGTCAGCTATATCTATAAAGGATTCAACTAACATCCACAAGATATAATCTATCTTCTTAATACATATCATATATTAGGTCAGCCAAGAATAGGAAACTCCAAACCAACACATGCTTCTCAAAATAAACACCTTTTAGATTCGATATTTCTTTAGTTTCTTTTCACATTAACATCAAAGAGACTACCATTAGAACCACAACATTAGAACATCCTTCTCAAGAAAATGTACAGTCCCCCACACTACTATATAGAATAGAGAACTGACTATAGTATATAGAGTTGAACTTTTTCATTGATAACTTTATGTATGCAACACAAAACTTCTCAAGATCTTTAATATAGTTGTATGAATGAGTCATAATAATGTGATTAAGAGATAAGAGTCACATCTCTTCTTGTAGTGAAGTCTTGACCCAAAAACCAACGCAATGGGCAATGGACCATAACATTATCCCCAAGAACACTTAACTAGAACTTTGATAGATCAGCTTCCAGTATAGATGGTATTGTACACCAAATATGCTTTCCACAATGTTGACATCAATGACAACTCTAGATCATCCAAAACAACCTATGTATGTAAAATTCATTCTCATGTTTCTAGGATCCCAAACTTCCAACAATCTCACCCTTTGGAATTGATGGCAACATGCATATCAAAAACATTTTTATACCAATAAAAAACAACTGAATAATCCCCCATTCAAAGTTAATGCTCCCCTTTACAAAATTGTCATTGACAAAAAAATATTTTTCTTCTTACTATCCATTGTAGACACCCAAAACTGTCCTCTTACAACACCTATCTCGACATTTAGGCATCTTGTGGCATGTTTTTCCCTAGGTACCTATGTCATCATCTAATTAGTTAAATAAATCTTATTTATTTGACTAATTTCATTTATTCCCTTCCTATGCATAATCCATCCATTCCTCTAATGTTAATTAAATCATTTATATTATTTAATTAATTAAATCATTTATATTCATTCTTCTAATGTTAATTAAATGAAATCATAAATCCAACATTAATTAAATAAATCAAATATTTATTTAATTAATAAAATCCTAAAAAGATCTTCTCACTTTCTTTCCAAAATTGAAGTTACTCATGTATATCTAATTAATTTATTTAATTAGATAATTCATCAATTATCCTTCTCGTCTTTTTTAAGATTTATTTCCTTTAAAATGGGAAATGAAATCTTTCTATCTTTTTGACATCTTATCTCATCTCGTTGTATTTCCTCTTTTGTCAAAAATCAAATCCTTGTTGAATTTTGTCAAATCTTATCTTTGTCAACATCACTGTTCTATAAATACGACCTCTCACAATACATTTAGGAGGTTGATTCGTCTAGCATCCAAACTCTGTCAAAATCAGTTTTATGTCTCTATCTATCATTCTCTCCATTTGTCATTTTCATTGTCAAGTCATTATGTTGTAGGAATGAGCATCCAACATTCCTCCATTGTCAACCCTTCAAAATCTCGCATTCTCATGCAGGTGGAGAAGAGCAATGGAGATAAATCAAGTTTAGCATAGAGATCAGTTTGCATTTGTGCTTCTTATTCTAATTTTCATGTTGTTTCATGCTCTATTGTGCTTGATGGGATCTAATTAGTTTGTTGTTTTCAACACCCTAAAATCTGATTTTTCCCTATCTACATTGGTGAACCTATTTTTTTTTATTAGCTTTAGTTTCTAATTCCATAAATCAGTTGATTTCCCTCTATTTGTCATATTATTCAATACTAATAAGGATGAAAATTAGCTTATGTTTCTCATACTTTCGTGTCATATCTTGATGATGAGATTTTGACGTGAATTTGTCTTGCAAAGAATGGGGTCTATGGCTGCGGTTAGCTCCTTCTACATTTTATACATTCATTGAGATGTGTTTAAATGAATGGGTTGATTTGCAGTTATTAATTTCTTTCTCATCAATTTCCTTCTCAGTCATCCACTTAGTTTTATATTCTACCATAGAAGACTCATTGATTTTCTACCAGTGTCTAAATTTGAATAGTCAGCCTGTGCTAAATTGCTCTTAAAAGAAAAAACCCATTTCTTTGGTGGCTAATATATTATGCCTTTCTTCCTATCGTGACTGGTTTCCTTTTCGACATTCATTGACCTTGGGCCCACTTCACCATTGTCATTTGATAGCTAACCATTTGCTTCCCTTTCAACTAATCAACATAATAGAGATCCATTTCTAAAAATTTGACAGAGTTTATGGTTTTGCTGCTGTGTCTATTCGTGTTAATTCCATTGTTGTCTTTCCATTGGTGTTTGGCACATGATACACGTCCATGAATCACCTGCAATCATAGGTTACATATGCCTTCCTCGCATCAAGATTCCAGTATGCCCACTACCATAGAGTTTTCCATCTCAATTCTTCTACATTCTAGGAGATCATTTGTGGTGGATATTGTGGCAGATTTTGTCCATTTCGCATATATACTCAGATCCTCCTCTTTCTAATCCGCAAGTACCTGGCCTTGTCTACAAGTCTCTTCATTTCTAGCATAGGGTGTGGACATCATACTGGAACGGGTGTTGTTGGGATTATTCATACAGCAAGCAAGGAGTTGTATTGCTTGGAGGAGACAATTCAAAGTCTTATTTTATGGTTCTAAGGCGATTCAACACTCCCATTTTTATGAAAACTACAATGAATACATTCCCTGAGGCAACACAACTTTAGACATTCTTCTTAAAAGCATTAGCTTTATTACATTTTTTAGCTTTCATTAGTTTATTTTCACTTCCGCTTCAATTCACTTTAGTTTTCATTAATTTTAGATTTACTAATTTAGATTAATTTAATTTACATTAATTTAGAGTTAGTTATGAATCTAGATTTAGATTTTTTAGTTATTCTAATTTAGTTTAAATTTAGCTTTTTCTAATTTAGTGTAGATCTTAGATTTTTAATTAATTTAGCTTTTAGATTTTTAATTAGAATTTAATTAGATTTTTAATTAGAATTTAATTAGATTTTTTTTGGATTTTTAAATTAGGCTTTATTTATATTTTTGGATTTTTAAATTAGCTTTTTGGTTGATTTTTTTTCTTTTTCTTTATATTTTTGAGTGGTTTTTAATTAGATTTTTTAGATTTTTAATTAGTTTTTATTTAGATTTTTAGATTTGTAATTTAGATTTCTCATTTAATTTAGATTTTTAACTTTTTAAAGTAATTTAGATTTTTAATTTTTAATTTTTAACATATTGCATGTTTTTGACCTAATCTCACATTGGCTTGTAAGTTTGTGTTTTTTTCTTGTCTTGGTGACTTTCAGGGTATCTAGGAGCTAGAACAGTGTTGGCATCAGTCACACACATCAAATTGGAAAGCGAAAATAATCAAGTGCACACATTCCATTTTTTTAATCTCTTAATCTTGTTTGTCACACATTTCAATTTGGGGCATAAAATCAATCTTGTTTGATCACATATTTAAAATTGGGCTTAAAAATAACTATTGTCTTCAATTAACAAATGTGAGTGTGAATCAAGTGCATGTGTGATCACAAATAGCTCACTTGGTTTGCTTTTGTCAAACCTTTCATAGGAGGCCTACTAGGGGATTTCATCACCCCTGGGGACAACCTCAATCGAAGTGTGAATCGAAAGACACACTTGTTTGGGAGTTGAAATCGTGTCACTCTTGGCTAAGCCCCAAAGAAATTTATACATTTGGGAAGTGAAGGTGAAGGGTGGGTTACCCCTTTCTCCCAGCTGTGTGGCAGGATTTTGCTTTCAAATCATCCTTAGTCAATCTTGTGCAAACTAATTTGAGACCTAATTGGCCATACCCCACTTGACTACCCATAGGGCTTGTTGATGTGTCTTCCATGTGTGCTTGTTTAATAATCATCATTACATTCTTCAAATTTCAAAATTCAAACTTGCTTATGTGTCTTGCGTGAGTGATTTATGTGTGTACATGTGTGATCATTCATTTAAACATTGCCAAATCAAGCTAAACACCAAACACATAAAGACAAGTCACTCTACACCTTCTTCCAACACATTCATATCCAATCACTTTCATCCTAATCACCCTTCTTAGCCACATCCTATCCATTTCATGCTAATCAATCAAGTCATCCAATCTTGTCATTCCACATCATATCCTAATCATCATCATTTCTTTAATCCAATCAACATCATTTTACACCATTCCAACATTCGATGACATAACACAAGAGCTTGTTCACATGCTTCACGTGGCTAAAACAAGTCAAGCACCTTTACCCCAACAACTCATTCACCGATTCCATGAGATAATCCAAGAACTTCAAACTAGCCAATCACCTCAAATGCAACAACTCATAGCTCAAATCCAATTCCTCATGGCCACTTGTCACATCCAACAAGCACATCATCAAGTCCAATCACCACATCAACAAATTTCACATCAATCCTATGTGTCACCTATATCATCATATCAACCTCATTCATCCATGTATCATGTTACCCCTTCATCAACCTATCACATGTCTTCTAATGTCAAACCTTATCCATACCAATCCACCTCTCAACAATCATTATCCTATACAACCCCTCAATCATCATTACAACAATAATTCATATCACAAGTCCAAACACCATTTCAAAATCAACACATTCAACCCCAATCCTATGTGTCACCTTCATCATCATGCCAACCTAACACATCTACCTATCATGACAATGTCACATCAACATGTCCACCCATATCACAACAAGAACATAGGATCCCAAGTCCACCTTGGCAACAAAATCAAGAGCCTTTAAGTCTTAATTATACCTTTGACAAGGGGAACACCAATCTAGTTCATGCACCCTTACCACCATCCAATCAAATTCCTATCCATAAGCCACTATGTATGAGTCCTAATTCATTGGCCTCTTTACCTTCTAACCAATCAAACTCTTCATTACCCCCATCCTCATCTAATCTTCCATCAAATCAATGCCCTACATTTAGATATTTAAAAAATAAATTGATGGCATTACCTAAATCCACCCATCCACCTATAAAGGATGTCACCCAAGGGCTACAAGCAAGGAATCAATTTTTACCATGTCATTCAACACATCTACTTGAACATACAAAAGAGTCCTCAAACATCATGGCAAGTCCTTCATGTCAACCATGTCATCCACAACCCCTTGATCCAATTCAAGAGTCTCCCATCGTAAGTCTAAGTCACCCTCTTTCATGCTCCTATGTTGTTGACCATCAAGAACATGTCAAGTCTCTCCATGAGAAATCCCCTTCCACTTCCATTCAAGCAACCCAAGAGTTATGTCAAGAGTCTAATCCCAAGAAGGTGCAAACATCAAGCCCTCATCCTAATCAAGATCAAATCATTTTCACCCAACCTATCCATAATCTATATCATTTTTATGATCAAGATGATATCCATAATGATGAAGAGCCTATCCATGAGAAACTTGATCCTATACCCATCCATGAGAAAGATATTCCAAATTCACCTCCACCTAGTCCTATCCATGATTCATCAACATCCACTCCCCTTGATGAGACAAGTGCCTCCCAAGAACACATAGAAGATTAAACAAATACTTTGGATCTAAGTGAACACAATGCTAATCAAGATCCTAATGATCCCCCATCACCCACTATCGACCCCATTGCAAGTCCTCCATCATATCCTATTGGTATTTCTACCCTCATTCATGAATGTTCCTCCTTCTAACAACAACAACCATTATCTTCTCCATCCAATAAGGAAATCATGTCTAGTGTTTCACCTACACCTAGTCCCATTGTCCATTGCACACTCCAAAATATGAACCACCAAGGTAAAGGTCTAGACCTTCATGAACAAGGTATTTTGGAGCCCATCCATGTCAAAGTCCCTCCATGCTCTTATGGCCTTGGACATACACCTCAAGGACACCAATCTCAAGATGTTGGTATTTCCTCCATGCATCCTACATCCACTTTCCATCATAAAGTCTATCATACACGTAAAACATGTGTTGCCATTCCACCACCGTCTTCCTACAAATGTCAAAAGCATGTGACCATACACTTCCCTCCATCCACTCTACCACCGTCATTCCACATCATATCCTAATCATCATCTTTCTTTAATCCAATCAACATTATTTTACACCATGCCAACATTCGAAGACATAGCACAAGAGCTTGTTCACATGCTTCACGTGGCTAAAACAAGTCAAGCACCTTTACCCCAACAATTCATTCACCTATTCCATGAGATGATCCAAGAACTTCAAACTAGCCAATCACCTCAAATGCAACAACTCATAGCTCAAATCCAATTCCTCATGGCCACTTGTCACATCCAACAAGCACATCATCAAGTCCAATCACCACATCAACAAATTTCACATCAATCCTATGTGTCACCTATATCATCATATCAACCTCATTCATGCCGGTATCATGTTACCCCTTCATCAACCTATCACATGTCTTCTAATGTCAACCCTTATCCATACCAATCCACCTCTCAGCAATCATTATCCTATACAAACCCTCAATCATCATTACAACAACAATTCATATCACAAGTCCAAACACCATTTCAAAATCAACACATTCAACCCCAATCCTATGTGTCACCTTCATCATCATGCCAACCTAACACATCTACCTATCATGACAATGCCACATCAACATGTCCACCCATATCAAAACAAGATCATAGGATCCCAAGTCCACCTTGGCAACAAAATCAAGAGCCTTTAAGTCTTAATTCTACTTTTGACAAGGGGAACACCAATCTAGTTCATGCACCCTTACCACCATCCAATCAAATTCCTATCCATAAGCCACCATGTATGAGTCCTAATTCATTGGCCTGTTTACCTTCTAACCAATCAAACTCTTCATTACCCCCATCCTCATCTAATCTTCCATCAAATCAATGCCCTACATTTAGATATTTAAAAAATAAATTGATGGCATTACCTAAATCCACCCATCCACCTATAAAGGATGTCACCCAAGGGCTACAAGCAAGGAATCAATTGTCACCATGTCATTCAACACATCTACTTGAACATACAAAAGAGTCCTCAAACATCAAGCCAAGTCCTTCAAGTCAACCATGTCATCCACAACCCCTTGATCCAATTCAAGAGTCTCCCGTCGTAAGTCCAAGTCACCCTCTTTCATGCTCCTATGTTGTTGACCATCAAGAACATGTCAAGTCTCTCCATGAGAAATTCCCTTCCACTTCCATTCAAGAAACCCAAGAGTTATTTCAAGAGTCTACTCCCAAGGAGGTGGAAACATCAAGCCCTAGTCCTAATCAAGATCAAATCATTTTCACCCAACCTATCCATAATCTATATCATTTTTATGATCAAGATGATATCCATAATGATGAAGAGCCTATCCATGAGAAACTTGATCCTATACCCATCCATGAGAAAGATATTCCAAATTCACCTCCACCTAGTCCTATCCATGATTCATCAACATCCACTCCCCTTGATGAGACAAGTGCCTCCCAAGCACATAGTGAAGATCAAACAAATAATTTGGATCTAAGTTAACACAATGCTAATCAAGATCCTAATGATCCTCCATCACCCACTATCAACCCCATTGCAAGTCCTCCATCATATCCTATTGGTCTTTCTACCCTCATTCATGAATGTTCCTCCTTCTAACAGCAACAACCATTATCTTCTCCATCCAATAAGGAACTCATGTCTAGTGTTTCACCTACACCTAGTCCCATTGTCCATTGTACACTCCAAAATATGAACCACCAAGGTAAAGGTCTGGACCTTCATGAACAAGGTATTTTGGAGCCCATCCATGTCAAATTCCCTCCATGCTCTTATGGCCTTGTACATACACCTCAAGGACACCAATCTCAAGATGTTGGTATTTCCTCCATGCATCCTACATCCACTTTCCATCATAAAGCCAATCATACTCCTAAAACATATGTTGCCATTCCACCACCGTCTTCCTACAAATGTCAAAAGCATGTGACCATACACTTCCCTCCATCCACTCTACCACCATTACTCCCAACACCTAATATCCCTACCATTCAATCCTCTTATCCATTTATCCATAAATCCTCTAAACATCTTAATCATGGCCAATGAATGCACACATTGTCTAAACATAAAGCTTCCACTCATTCCACTAAACCCAAGGGATTCCAAAATAAAAATTTTGATGCCTCTACACATAAAGTCAAAAATTCTAATGGTCCTAATGCCTTAGCATAAAATTGCAAAAATTCAAATCCAAGTACATCTAAAAAGCTATATAAGCCCATACCTCAAAAAGTAAAGGCCAAAACTAAAATGGTTTGGGTCCCTAAGCAAAAAGAAATCAAGTCAAATGAGGCATCCACATCACAAAAATCCCAACCTTCCCCTCCCATCCAAAATGCACATGGTATTCAAGAATCTCATGTTCCATCCCACAAGCCAAACAAAAATCATAACAATTTATCAAGTCTATGTGGGTACCTAAAGTACTTCATCCACCATTTCCTAAGAAAATAGGTCCATTGCTTCCTACACCCCATCCACATCAAAAGCCTCAACGTTTATCAGAGTGTGTGCAACCATTGGTCATGGTTCCCTTCCATTTCACAACAAATCCACATACCTCCATCTCCTCATCCTTCACTCATTATCCCACATATCTACCCCACCATATTCCTATGGTCCATGCTTTTGGCTAAGCCTCGCCACTCATCTTTTGCATAATTCCCATATAATTCCTATCATCTTGCCTACATATTCCGCATCATAATCCATTATTGTCCTCCATAATCAACATCATAATCCATTATTGTCCTCTATAATCAACATCATAATCCATCATCTACCTACTCCATCTCCCTTTCATGTCATCCCTTACCAACATCTATGAGCATAATGGAATTTGACATGGTCCATGCAATGACATCCATCCCTAGTGGGACTACCACCTTTCATGGAACTAGACACTTGAGTCCCTCTTATCCAAAAGTCAAAAAGTCAAAAAGTCAAAAATAAATAAATAAATAAGAATAAAACAAAAAACAATAAAGATAAATCCCTTCATCCAACAATGAAAACCTAGAAAACATTCCCCTTGGATAAGTACAATGATGAAAACCTAGCAAATAGGTGTCATGTGTAGGTTTTTCTTCTATGTCACTTACACTTGGGAGCACAATGTCTTATCTATCTAACCTATCATATTCATGTCATATCATTTCCATCCTACATACCATCTTGGTCCATTCATCCATACCTACCATATTGAGTCCATTCATCCACCCTTCTTTTGATCTTGGGGAAGATATAGGGGAAAATTTTGAAACATTCTTTGGGTATCTCTTCACATCCTCACCTATTTAAACCAATCATATCATTATCCTATTGTCATACATTTTGTCTAGAAAAATCCTAAGTCTTGTACCTAGAATGGGCCATGTTATTCCTATGCGACATAGTCTTTGGAGATCACATCCTTTCTCTCTTATGATGCATACATCCATAGCATCCATTTATCTATCATGAGCCTTTTCTCCCTTATCCCATCACCCACCCTTGCACCTAGATTTGGTTTTTCCCTTGTCATTGGTATCTAGCACAAAGGCTACTCAAATTTTCATCCTTTGACACCTCAAAACATTTCAAAAGTCCAAAAAAAACAAAATATTTCAAATGTCCAAAAAAAAAAAATTTCAAAGTCCAAAAAATCAAAAATTCCAAAAAGTCCAAAAAATAAATTTTTTTTTTCAAAAAGTCCAAAAATCAAAAATTCAAAAGTCCAAAAAATCATAAAATTTCAAAAGTTCAAAAATCAAACATTTAAAAAAAAAGTCCAAAAAATCAAAACATTTCAAAAGTCCAAAAAATCATAAAATGTCAAAATCCCAAAAAATCAAATAGCCACCAACAAAAAATCCAAGCAATAATCCAAATGCAAGTCACCTTAATCCATGTACTCAATCAAGTCAATCAATCTTGTAAAATTATCCAATCACATCCTTTGGTCTTGATCCTAATCTTGTTGTAAATTCAATCAATCAAAGTCAATCAGTCAATTAATTAGTCATCCTTGTGTTGATCTAGGGATATGTTGTTCCCC
>VDFB02333712.1:0-74709 GCA_007258455.2 Sequoia sempervirens | reverse complement strand
CTCCCACTTTGATTCCTTAGATCTTGTTAGGTCTCATATTAGACTTAGAACTTGGAACCTAGGTTCCAAGTTCTAGTTCCCTCCTCACACCCAACTCCCACTTTGATTCCTTAGTTCCTACCGGGTCTCAGATAAAACTTAGAACTTGAAACCTAGGTTCCAAGTTGCAATTCCATCTTAGTGCTTAGCTTTCGCTTTAATTCCTTAGATTATGTTGGGCCTTGGGCTTCAACAATAACTTGGTTTCAAGTTCTTGTTCCCTCTCGACGTCCAACTCCCACCAGTGTAGGTTTAAATTTCCTCTTGAGGCTAACACCTACACAAGTTCCAAGTTCCTCTCTAGGATTGACTTCCACTGGTGCAGTTCAAATTTTTAGGTGCTCACTCCCAAGTTCTACCAAGAACCTAAGACCCATGGGGAACTTTGGTGGTTTTAGGTTTCTCCTAGAACATGCCACTCAATTAAGACCCATATAACATAATTACACTTTTAACATGCATTTAGATGCCAAATTCCCAAATGCCTTGTTTCACCCAATCAACTACCTACCATTATTGCATGAGGTTTCCCAACTACGAAAAATTCAATGCTAGACCCTTCTATTAATTTTACACAACCATTTTGGGTGGGATCCATTCCTAATTGTGGATCTAGCACTACTATAGTGCCACAACCTAGGGTTTTTCCCTGCTAGGTGCTTTTACCAGGTTTTGGGCCCTCATTTTGATCATTAGACAATACTAGAGCACATAAAGAATAAAGAAAAAATCTAGAAGGAATAAACACAAAAAAAATCAATTTCAAAGTAGTTGTAAGGAGCAAGGGACATTGCCAAAAAATTAAAATGTTATTGCAATGTTATTGTTTAGTTTTATGTCTCTATTAATATATGGGAAAATTTAGAAATCATACCATTTTTGGAATTTCCTCTTCAACATAGAACATTATCTAGCTTTTCGGGGAAAAGGTTACAAACTAGAGGCTGCAGAAGGTTTTCAATGCAGGATACATGGAGATGTTGGAAGTGATAAAAGGTATTCTAGGTGTTTGTTTCTTGGCCTCCAAGTATCTCTGTAGAGTCAACAATGACATAGCCTCCATGTTTATGGCATGGCTATTGCAAGAAAGGGAGGGTACATGGATGGTTAGGTGGCTAATGAGGTGAATGGTGAAGGCACGGTGGCGAGAAGGGATGGAGAAATACCTCGAGTGGGTGGTGGTGGGATAGTGTTTGAGACCTATAGTGGGAATATGGTTGGAACTGATGTTGAGCTACAATGGATCGTGGATCCCATTTGTTGTGTGGAGTGCAGGAAAATATGTGGAAGCTAGGATGCAAGTAGTGGTAGGACGCGGTGCTATTAAAGGAGCTAATAGGTGCATTCTAGATGCAGATACAGATGGGGGTGTTGACACTCTTAGAAATACCAGGGATGGAGGAGGCTAGCATGACCATGGATGAAGGGGTAGCGAAGGAGTAGGACAACAAAGAATAGCTAGTAGGGTAAGTTTTGATAATTTTTTGATGCAATGTAAAGTTTAAATCTAGTTAAATTATGATGTATTTTGGGTATGGCCCTCTAAGTGCCAATTTGATATATATATATATAAATGCATTGATGCATAGATCAAGTTATCACTTATTATTTTCTCTTTTCATTTCTCCCTATCAATTATGACTCTATTTCCCTTGGATTGACAACAATCTCCTGTGTACTTGCTCCAGTCACCAAATGAAACAAATTATTAAACCCTTTTTTAGTTTTAATCTATGTAGTTTCTAATATGATTGCATATAGGGAATAGTACCTAACAAAATTACATGAATCATGCAACTCACCCCTACCTTGCACTCATTGTAAAGGTGTTAAATCGTCTATACAAAGGTAGTAAGGTAGTTATTTCCTCTCTAGCTAATGACTACTTTGGGGTTGAATCAACAATTTGGGTTTAACTATCAATTCCATTTGTTCATGTTATACTCTAACCTCTAGGATATTCCCTCTTAAATATAAGTTGAGATCAAGGTGCAGGAGAGAAAAGTCACTCTCAGTGAGTTGGTCCTAAATCCTCCATAGTTCTAATTATGAACTACCTTTTTCTCATTTCGTGACAACTATGGCCATGTAAGTCAATTTTAGTTCTAGGAAGTGGGGGAGCATTTTTCAGACCCAACAACATGAGCACGATATTTAGAAAGTAGTTAAAAAATATTTTCTTTGATAATATTTTGATATAAAACAAAATTTTGGAAGAGCACCTAGAGCACTTGGACAAAGTTTTGAGCATATTGTAGCAACATTCATTCTTTTCCAAATAGTCAAAGTATGAGTTTGGGCTTAAGGAGATTTTGTAATTGGGACATATTCTCAGTGAAATGGTGTTTGAGTGATCAACTAAATATCCAAGACATTTAAGATAGGAAACCTCATAAGAATGTGTTATAATTAAGAGGATTCTTAGGATTGTGCAACTACTATCAAAGATTTGTAAAAGGATTCTCCAAAGTAATATAGGAAATCTCATAAGAAGGGGGAATTTAAGTGGATAGATATAACAAAGTAGGCTTTCAATAAACTAAAAGAGGTAATGTGTTCACTTTTAGTGCTTTTTATTCCAAAATATTAGAACCAAAACAATATCATTGTAAGAGCTTGGAGTTGTAAAGAAGGGAATTGTTTGATGCTATAGTTTGTTGTCACAACTTCATGAGATTTTTCCTAACATAAAATGGCATTCTTGTATATTATAGATCAATACAACATTTACAATGCATTCATGGAGCTTGCTATTTTTTTCCTCCTTTTCAAAGAGAGGACTTCCCATATTTTTCAAGTGATAAATAGATTGTACTCATCTCAAAATTAGAAACAAACGATGAGATAGGGGTTGGCTATCTACTTGGTTAGTGAGACCTTTTTTACCTTCCTTACTATCAATGATTAAAAAGATAAAGTAACACTAAAATGGTCATTGGAAACACAATTTATTTTTTATACGTTAGTACGTCATACATATGTCCATGCAATGCACTATCATCTATGAAAATTGGATTAAAAAAGAGTGCAAAGAGCCAATATCATTACAAAAGTAGGAAATATATGATATCAAAGTACTCTCATATCAAATTTATGAAAATTCATATCTAGACACCAAAGTGAGCACAAGGTATATTGTGAAATTGTAAGGGTATATAATTGTTGACATTATATATGCCAATAATGATTTTCCTACTAGCATACTAGATGCAGGGATACAAAATGATAGGTTCAATATTATGGTATATCTAATTCCACATAAGGAGATAATATACTTAGTCCCAAAATCAAAGATGAAGGAGAATATTTTAAGAGCCATACACCACTCTTCATTAGCTAGGCATGCAATGTATTTTAAAACATACAAATATGTTATAGAGAGATTCTCTTGGAAAGGAATAAAAGGGGACATGCTCAAGAACATTAATGAATACTCATCCAAGTGTCAATAGAACAAGGTTGAATAAAGTCTATTATGTAGGACTACTTTAGTCCTTACCCTTCCTTGAGAAAAAGTGGGAAAGTATATCTATCAAATTTTTCACCGTGTTACCCAAATTTAATGGTAAAGATTGAATTTTTTGTGGTAGATATAATTAATAAGCATGTTCACTTTTTTGAGTTATTTTTAACAAGAATGATTTTATTTGAAAAAAAACAAAACTCACCCCTAGCACAAGTCACCACCCCAAACAAATGGGTAAACTAATATTGTCGACAAATGGATCAAAGGGTACCTAATAAATTATATTTCTAAATAGAAAATAACTTACATCAAGTGGATACATTTGGGAGAACATTGTTATAACACCTCGTATCATATGTCCATATGTATGCCACCTTTTATGGTTTTGTACGGATACAATGCTCTAACTTTTATGGATCTTGAAATCGTAGAAAATAGGGTACTCAAAGAAATAGATATGGTCAATTAGAGTCAAGATATATTTAAATCACTTAAGGACCATCTTGATCACACTCAAAACTAGTAAAATCTCTATGAAAATGAGCAACGTATCAAAGGGGTGTTTAAAGTTAGAGACATGGTTTACAAGAGGTTACAACCCTATAAGATATCTTCATTGAAGAAGAAAACAAATAAAAAAATTTAAGTCCATATTTTATGATCCTTATAAGATCATAAGAAAGGTAGGAGAAGTATCCTATGAACTAGAGCTACCCAAGAATAGTAGAATTAACATATTTCATGTTTCTTGCGTTAAAAAGGCATTAGGAAAGCATGCTATTGTTAGCTTATTTTGTAAATAACCACCAACAAGAATGGAGTCTTAGGTGCCAAAAAAAGAAAGAGAACAAATTAAATGTTATTTCTAAATTTATTCTCTTTTCAAGAGTTGAGTAACTTCACTCATGTTGTGTGAGAAAAGTCAGGGTTTTGTTAATAATAGTTGAATGAGTCTTTCTTCAATTGTTGCATGAAAATTACCTTTCTACTATGCAAGGCATGTTGTAGAAGAAATAAACAAATATAATGTCATGTTGAAGGAAAAAGAGAACTTCTTGTTTGAGCTTCACCATGTTGCAAATTTAAAGAAAGAAGCATGGCATAATGCACAAAGATTGGAAGTTTTAACGGATCTATTAGCTTCATCGATGTTGCAAGTCCTTCATTTTATCTTCACATCTTGATAGTTGTGTAGATTTCAACAATAAAAGTTTATAATTTCAATATTGACTTATCAATCATTATATATCCCTATTGCAACGAGGACTCATAAGCCTTTTTTTGTTATAAGGTAATATGAGGTAGGTTATGCCTCTAGTGTAAACTAGACTCTACAAAAGGGAGTGTGTTGATAATGAATTTGATGTCTACCATGTTTTTAGATTATGTTGGACTCTATGATTATATTAAAAATAGAAATTGCACCACAAAAATGCAATGACCATTTAGACATAGATTTGTAAGCTAGTTTAATCAAATATTTTATCATTTTTATAAAAAAAATCTTAAGTTTATATTCAACTTTTCAAAAGTGGATATTTCATGGGTTCTTAAAAAAAATAATGAATGGAACCCTAGCAAGGTTTAGTGCTTTGTAATAAGGCATTTGTTATTATAATGTTCTAGTATAATTGATAGAAAACATGAACCCTTTTCTAAATATTCATTTTTTAAAGTTTTTAAGTTATGATAATTAATATATCTTTGTTAAATTTTCTTGAGGATTTAGATGATATTTTTCAAACATTTCATTTTTTTATGATTTCTAAGTCTTAATAGATGTTAAGCTTAGATTAGTATTGAGTGAATATTATAATTTTACAATTTTCTAGATAGAAAAATAGACTATTTTCTAAATATTCATTTTTTAAAGTGTAGCGTAGGAAAAAGTATCCCTTTTTCACACTTAATTTGGGAAATAATTAATAATAAAACAAGCTTAATGATGCCTTAATTTAGTGTTGTAATATGTTTTTTCATATTCACATCAAGTATAGGGACTTTTTAATAAAATGGGCTTAATTGTGCCTTATTTTTTATGTTGTAAGGTGTAACTTTACACTTTCACATTAATCCAAGGCTTTATTAATTGATTGAGGTTAATTTGCCTTAATTGGCTCCTTTAATTCAAATCCAGTCCTAATTAAATACATTTTTTGAGGGATAAAACCTGACATTCGTAAATGCCATTACGCAACACCTAAATTTGGAAAATGTGTGTCCTCGGTAAGTGACCTAGGACCCTAATTTAACATAATGTTTAATCTTGAGCAATGTGTGTCCTAGGTAAGTGGCCTAGGACCCATTCACCATAGGGCGAATGGGTCCTCACTTAGATTTAGGACCCTAATTTAACATAATGTTTAATCTTGAGCAATATGTGTCCTAAGTAAGTGGCCTAGGGTGAACTCACTTAAACCTACAACCCCCCTTTAAAATATGTTTTTGGCAGTATTTTAATCATTTCAAATATACAATTCAATGTCAGCTTGTGATATTTGAATTTCGGGAATTAATGGTAAGATATGTATAATAAGAGGTTATTTCATTATGTTTCACCTTGAAAGAAAATTCAAGTTATCTTAAGAGCACTTTCAAGTGAGCATTAATAAAGCATTCAAGAGCATTTTCAAGGCATTCAAGGGTAGAATTATTGAAGAATATTACAACAATCAAGATTCCTATCATCATGTCAAAGATGTATTGCATCATGTATGTTGTTTGAGATAATATGGTGATGTAGTGTTCAAGATCTATCAAGCATTCAAAGGCATTATTTCAAGTCAATTTTCATGATCAAGATCTACATCCATTGAGGTCATTTCATGCTAGTTTGCAGATTTGTTATCCAAGGTTTCAAATAAGGTTTCATTGTTTCATTCCTTCATGTTTCATTGTTTCATTATAAGGTTTAATTACCAAAACAGGGTTTGACCAAGGAAAACCCCCATTCACCTAACAAACAACATTTTTCTCTCTTTGATGTGTGATTGTAGATCTTAGGTTGAAGATAATTTGAAGAGAAAAATTGAAGAAAGTTGCAAAGTTTTCAAAGTTGCAAGAAAAGTTGTCAAATCATGGAAACTCCTCTACAAAATTTATTTTCAGCTATTTGATAGTGAACACCTAGAATCTGGGAGTGTAGACCTGGAAAAAGAGAACCCGAAAATCATTTTTCAGAAACCCTAGCTAAAACCCATTCACCACAGGGTGAATGAGTCCTCAACGAGCTTCAAAAGGTGACTTTTGGTGAAAGGTACACATTGTTTTCGCCTTTCTAGATCTGCCTTTTGATTACTATTTCTGTCAGATTTGATTACTACTCTTCATTTGCATATTATAGCTTTCATTTTGAATGAAATAAGGAAAATAGGTCCTTTGTTGTTCATCACTCCATTGTGGTGGACAACAAAAAACAAACCCCCCAATTTTTCTTCATTTCATTTTGGTGAACCTAAGTTTGATCCTTGCATTTTCTGATTTTGGGAGACCTGTTTCACCCTAGATTTAGATTTTGCATTCATTTGCATCTCTTTGCATTGAATTGAGTCTCATTTAGGGTGTCTAGTTTGCATTTAACTTTGCATTTCATTTAAGGGATCTAGGATTGTAGTCTTACATACTTTAAATATGAAAAAAAAAATAGTCATCTTGCATATCATTTACATAGCATTCATCTTCATTTGAAAATTGAAAAACAAAATTCATATCAAATTAGGTGTTCTAAGTTCTCATTCTATCACATTTTTCACTTGCATTCAACATTGAATTCATAGAAAATTAAAATTGAAACTTGTTGTATCAGATCAGAATCTGGAAAATACTAAAAATCTTTCAAAAGTTTGTAAAAGCTTGTTTCAAAATCCTCACCTAGGACCCATCCGTCCTAGGGGGAATGAGTCCTTGATCAGGGTTATATTTTGATTTTATGGGCATTAAAACATTCATTTTTACATTCCTGTTTGTTGCTTTCAGATTTCTATTTTTGTTTGCAAAATTTTTGTCTCATCAATTTGATCATATCTAGCTTAATTTGATAAATTTAGTGCATTGTGTGATTTCAAAATTGCATGCACAAGTATTCATTTTTAGATTTTTGCATAGTGTAATAAGAAAATTCTCTTTTTTAGAATCTGAAAATTGCATTTACATCTTTCATTCTAGGTCATTAGATTGCACTTTACCCTCTTTCCATTTTGGGTTAGCATTGAGTTTGTGAAACTTGTATGAGCTTTACAACTTGGTGTCGTATTAGCAATACTGTTGTGAGATGTAATGCAAGACTCATGTCATCCCATGATACACCATTCACCGTGGATTTTGGGTTTCTAACTCTCTTTCCAATAGTGTTGATAATCAACCCCCCTATGGATCATAGCATGCATACCTCATTTCCGATGACTTCCCTCCCTACAACCAAGGTGCATGATGTTAACAATACCATCCCTACCATGTCTAGTTGTACTCAAGATTTGGGGTATACTCAAAGCCAAGGTGGAACTTCAATTCCTCCTTCTACAATCCCCATCTCTATTCGGACATACACTAGTACTCATGTTACCACAACCATTTAACCTACTAGAAATGACAAAACTTCCTTAGGTATTTCCATAGGGAATTCTTATAGCTTTGTGCATTCAAATCTCATATCTCCTCAATCATCTCCCCTTACAGACCTACAATTCACTTGCCCTTCGCAAACATACACCACTCCACCTTATTCCCCTCCATCTGACAATACCAACAATGATCCCATTATTAACACACTTTTGCAAAACATGTTGGCCCTTCAACATCAAATTGCCATCCTAAAGCAAAACAACAATGGCCAACCTTCACAATACATCAAAACCAACCCGTTATCCTCAAAGATATTGAGAACAAAAATGCCACAAGATATAGAAGTTCCTATATTCAATAAATATGGTGGGAAAGAAGATCTTGTTAGCCATGTTTCTGCTTATACAACCCTATCTAGTGACTTCATCTTTTAAGATAAGCTCTTGGCTAAAATCTTCCCTAGATCCTTGAAGGATACTGCTTCAGAGTGGTTTTTCTCTTTACCGAATAACTCATTAAACTAATTCAATGATCTTATTGATGCCTTTTACAACCACTTCCACATTCACATGGGTCCCAAGATGACCCTTGCTAATTTAATGACTTGTAAACAAAAGGATGATAATTTAAGGTTACTGATTTTATAGCGCGATATTAGATGTTGTATTCAAAAATAAACATTACGATTCTTGATGTCGACCTTCAATGAATGTTTATTTCCAATTTACAAAACAAAATCCAAACCAAACTTGAGATGTTGAAATTCCCATCCTTCACACAGTTATGTACAACCCTTCGTGACTATCAAAATTCGGCTTATGGTCATGATGTGAAAAATCCCCCTAGCCATCTTGAAAAGTCCAAACCTGCACCTCAAAATAGTTATCAACCTTTCAAGAAATAGAATAGGGGATTTTTACAACTTAATTCACCTCAACCAAATCAACAAGTTGATAACCAAGCGACTATTATAAAGACAACAAATTATTTTGCCTTTGGGGATAGGAATAGACAATTTACCCCTCTACCCGAAACCCTTCATAATATCATGTTGCAACTCGTGGACAAGAATATGATTTCCTTACCTCCTGTTAGAGCTCCTGATCCTAATAAACCATTACCCTCAAACTATAGATCAAATTCTTATTGCCATTTTCACCAACAAAATGGACATGATACAAAATATTGTCTTAAATATCTTGTGCAAGACCTCATTGATTCTAATCAACTTAAAATTGGAGGTTTAAATGATCAAGGTAATAAGTTTGTAGCTCCTCATAACCAAATCTTACAAATCTTTACAAATCCCACGTCGAAACACACTATTTCATTTGTCAAAGCTAGTGAAATAAAGAACGATGTGATGAATGTTGACACAGATGATGAAAACACAAAAGATGACAATGAGGAAAAACTAATTAAAATGGTGTCGTTTATTGAAGCTAAACCTCATACAGGCCAAACCAAAATGCCTCTTGATATTGCTTTCTCACAAAATTACACAATTGAACATGCACATGATGGCCCTCTTTACATAGCTGGAAGAACCAATGACAAGCCTACTAATGGGATATTAATTGATCTCGTCTATGTAGAGAATGTTATTATTGAAGAATTCCTATTTATGCATGAACTCTATCAAGATACATATGACAAACCGAAAGCACAGATCAAAATGCATAATGGTTTTGCTTTCCCTACGATTGGCTCAATAAATCTCCCTCTAAAGGTCGGACCGAAAATATTAAATGTCTCATTCACCATCATCCCATCGTCAGACCAATTTCATGTGAAGTTAGGCTATCCATGGCTTCGCTTCATGAATGTTGTCCTGTCGATTGTGCATAAATGTTTGAAGTTTCCCTTTGGCAATGAGATCGTCACGGTGCATCACAATGGCTTTAATTTTGTGTCTTCCTGTGGGAACTTTTCATTGGATTTCTTTTGGCTCGAGCCTATTGAACCTATTAGACCCCATGAAGACTTATTTTTCAAAGCATATCAAAATTTTAAGGCAAAGTGTGTAGTAGAATTATCCCTTAGAAATATGCCTCAACCCATGATTGAGCCACTATCTTTGATGAAACCATGATTGAACAAAATTCCCTTCCAAATATCCAAGAGTAGCCTATGACAAATCCTCCTACCATTTCTTATAAGAGACCGCGAGACAATCAAAACAATCTCGTTGTGCCTCTTAAAATCAAACAAGTTTACAAATTAAAGAGAAAGTGGTTGAACAACCTTTTATGGTTCCTTTCATTCCTCCCCTAAGGGAAGAAAAGAAACCTATGATTGACAAACCCGCTCCCACACAATCACAAATTGACAACAAATTGAAACAAAAATGAAATGCTAGAGAGTGTAGGCCTAGACGTCGTGCTATTGCTTGTATGTTACAAACTAAAGAAGAAAAGAACAACATAAAGAATCAAAATCCGAACTTGCCTGAAGAAATGCATGATGATTCTATACCTTCACCACAATGTAAACACGAACCTTCCAAAGACATTATGATTCAACCTCCTATTGTGATTAATTTAGATGATGAAATTGATATTGCAAAGATTGATAAACAAGTGCATAATGAGTTGAATTCATTGTTCTCTTCTTCCATGAACTTAAATGATGATAAGAGTTTTGAACTTGGTGCATGTCCTAGTTTGGCACTTGTCATTGTCCCTTTGTGTAGTTGTCTGCCTTCTGTATATACTGATCGAGGTTGGGATGCAGACAACCTGCTATAGGTTAACTCGCATGTGCCTTACTAGTCATTTTGCTTTGTTTTCTTTTTCATGTTTCTTTATATGATTGCATGTGCATAATGTGATCCCCCATATTGTTTTGTTTGATGTCTTTCTCTTTTTGTGCATTCCTCTATGTGTACCTACATTATTCTCTATGTCATAAACATTTTACCTTTTTTTTTATTTGTCTCGTGTTTTCCTTTTGGGGATGATGCAAGGTGTCAAGACATTTAAGTCTCTCCCATGTTGACCTAAAATGATTTTTCTTTGTTTTTGATATTTATGTTTCATTTTTCTAGTTCTATGAGTATTTGGGGAATGATGATGTTTCCAAGCTCTATAACAACATTGTAGCAAAGATATACTGACCTTGAATCCGTAGATCCCTTATGTATTTTTGGGGGAAACCCCTCTCTTCTTTTTCATGATGTAGCTTCATTTTAGAAACATATGACTTAGCATAGGGATTTCTGAGGAAGCTCTCATGTCTTAGGATTGAACATTGGCTACTTTAAAGCAATTTCTCATAGCAATGGTGTTAGCAACCACTTTAAAGTGGGGGCATACATTGATAATATCTTTTGACATTTTTCATGTTTCATGGTGCGATTTTTTTTTCCTTGTGATGTGTTCTTTTCTTGGTGGTGTCATTGGGTTTGATTTCCTCCAAGAGTGTGATCTTTCTTAGCGTATGAATTTCCTCTTAGTGGTGATGTGATGCATTGCATTCCCTAAGTTGCAAAACTTTTACTTTTGACTTGTCCTCTCTTGGAGACATTAGGCATGATGTTCCTTAAGAAGAATACCTTACACGAACTAAGCAAGATACCTTTGAACAAAAACTTTTATATGTATACATATAATGTTCATAAGTGTTTGTCATAACGTAGCTTGCTAACCTTATGAAGCTCGAATCCTAAAATTCAAGGCCACCCAACATAACACACCTTGCTTTCCTGTGGAGCCTTGCCTTGTGGTGTCTTATTAAAGTTATCAGAGGGATAGCTTTGGTATGGTTAGTACGATGAGAAGCCAACACAGAGGCATGAATTTCTCACTAACCCACTTTATTGGGAGACTCACCTACTGGAAAACCTAAATTTTTGCTACCTTAGAGTGAGCACAAATGGATAGCTTAGATGTGTTTCACGCCGATCGAACCATCTAGGCTTAATCTTCTTGGTCTTTGGTGTTGTATGATTGTGTATCTTTGTCATTACTACATACATAAGTGTCTTGAATGTCTACTTTAGTGTGATTTTGACATGGGGTCATACTCTCACTAAGTCGAGGGAAAAATGTAGTGTAGGAAAAAGTATCCCTTTTTCACACTTAATTTGGGAAATAATTAATAATAAAATGAGCTTCATGACGCCTTAATGTCGTGTTGTAATATGTAAATTTCATATTCACATTAAGTTTAGAGTCTTTTTAATAAAATGGGATTAATTGTGCCTTATTATTTATGTTGTAAGGTGTATCTTTAGACTTTCACATTAATCTAGGGCTTTACTAATTGACTAAGGTTAATTTGCCTTAATTGGCCGCTTTAATTCAAATACAAGCCTAATTAAATGCATTTTTTGAGGGATAAAACCCGACATTCATAAATTCCATTACACAACACTCAACTTTGGAAGATGTGTGTCCTAGGTAAGTGACCTAGGACCCTAATTTAATATAATGTTTAATCTTGAGCAATGTGTGTCCTAGGACCCATTCGCCATAAGGTGAATGGGTCCTCACTTAGACCTAGGACCCTAATTTAACATAATGTTTAACCTTGAGCAATGTGTGTCCTAGGTAAGTGGCCTAGGACCCATTCACCCTATGGTGAATGGGTCCTCACTTAGACCTAGGACCCCCCTTTAAATATGTTTTTGGTAGTATTTTAATCATTTTAAATCTACAATTCAATGCCAGCTTGTGATATTTGAATTTTGGGAATTAATGCTAAGATATGTATAAATAAGAGGTTAGTTTATTATGTTTCACCTAGAAAGAAAATTTAAGTTATCTTAAGAGAACTTTCAAGTGAGAATTGATAGAGCATTCAAGAGCATTTTCAAATCATTCAAGGGCAAAATTATTGAAGAATGTTGCAGCAATCAAGATCCCTATCATCATGTCAAAGATGTATTGCATCATGCATGTTTTTTGAGCTAATATGGTGATGAAGTGTTCAAGATCTATTAAACATTCAAAGGCATTATTTCAAGTCAAGTTTCATGATCAAGATCTACATCCATTTTGGCCACTTCATTCTAGTTTGCAGATTTTTTATCTAAGGTTTCAAATAAGGTTTCATTATTTCATTCCTTCATGTTTCATAATTTCAGTCCTTCATTTTTTATTGTTTCATTATAAGGTTTAATTACCAAAACGGGGTTTGACCAAGGCAAACCCCCATTGACCTAACAAACAACATTTTTCTCTCTTTGATGTGTGATTACAAATCTTAGGTTGAAGATCATTTGAAGAGCAAAATTGAAGAAAGTTGCAAAGTTGCAAGAAAATTTGTAAAATCACGGAAACTCCTCTACAATTTTTTTTCTAGTTGTCTGACAATGAACACTTGGAATCTAGGAGTGTAGACTTGGAAGAAGAGAACCCGAAAAGCATTTTTCAGAAACCTTAGCGAGGACCCATTCGCCATAGGGCGAGTGAGTCCTCAGTGAGCTTCAAAAGGTGACTTTTGGTGAAAGGTACACATTGTTTTCCCCTTTCCAGATTTGCCTTTTGATCACGGTTTATATTAGATTTGATTACTATTCTTCATTTGCATATTATAGCTTGCATTTTGAATGAAATTAGAGAAATAGGGTTATTTGTTATCATTGTGGTGAACCCCCTTTCAAAAAATTTCTCCCACCCTATTTTTCTTTGTTTCATAAAGAATATAAAGTTATAATAAATAAGATATCTTTGTTAAATTTTCTCAAGGACTTAGCTGAGATTTTTCAACATTTCATTATTTGTAATTTATAAGTCTTAATGGATATTAAGCTTAGATTAGTATTGAGTGATATCCTAATTTGCACAACTTAAAATATATTACTACAAATAAATGGCTGAGATGAAGTGTAATTGTAATATATTAGGGTTTATTGCGTAGAAAATATTAATTAAAATTCTTAGCAAATATTTAGTATTTGGGACATTTGAATTTTGTGTTTAAATATTTTAATAGAATCTTACAAGACCCAAAAAATTCCTTACATTTACATGCTAACACTAAACCCTAATATTACAATTTGAGATCATAAACAAAGATAATTTTCATATTTAAACATCTACTTGAACCTAGAAAACCCAAGATACAAACATTATATTTTATTAATTAATACTCTAGATTCAAATATAGTTACAAATATAGAATATATTACAAAAAATTTCTTGTATTCAATTGGACTATAACTAATTACACAACCCTACTATAGTAGATTTGATGAACTATATATATGACACATACATCCATGACCACCTAAAAATTAAGCAAGTTGAACCTAACTAATAGCCACCACCATGAAAGTTCCAATATAACCTTTAAGTAGATTATCCTTTAGTAAAATAATTTCTTCCTCTAACATGCTCGACCAAAAGGGTTTTCATCCCCAAATATAGGCATTCAAACACAAGTTCTCAAAATGGGGTTTCTAGTTAGGGATTTTGTGCGTTTTCATTCATAATAATTTAGAAGACTCTTAATCTTAAATATCCCCATAAAGTGTGTCAATATCTACATTAATGTCCTTGAATGTTAGAATTGTATGCCATTGGTGATGCTCATTCCTCTCAGGTATCATTTTCCCTTGGATCAAGTATGAAATCATACCAATATGTGTAAGGTTGTACTTGAAAGGCATGAGAATATGTTTGTCATAATCCCTAAATGAAGAGCATAACCAATCTCCTCTCAGATATATCAGGTATCATTATAGACAACTTCTAAAAGTTTGTCATATAATTCTCCATTGACCCATACTACTTGAGTCGAGAAAAGTCTTTAAAATGTATCTTAGGATCCTTTCTATCAAACCTCTCAATTAGTATACTACATGACTTGTATGAATTGATGGAGTCATGGCCTTGGGTGATTAGTATATGTTAACACCATTTGTGTACATTACCCTCTAGATTCAATGTAGAAAACCTAGTCGCCCCATCTTCAGTCATAGCCTTAAGAGTTAGATATGTGAATAAATTTTGCACCCATGCACAAGAAATTCATTTGATGGACCCATCATAGGGTAAAATTTTTAAACTTTCTCGAGGCATACTACACCTCACTCTATAAATTTTGTAGTATGGGTTCAATTCTAGGACCATTCTTACTTGACTTCTTTAAATTTATAAAGTTGGCAAGATATGTTTCGGTTTTAGTTTCCTCTAGAGGGACTTGGTACTCTGAATAACAAGTTGTAATGTCATTAATAATTAAAATTTGAGCTTCAATTTCTAGAACATCTTCCTCACTTTGAAGGAAAGTAGGTTTGAATGGTCTAATGGATGAAATAAAGATAGTCTACTAGGTATTGTTAGGAATGAAATTAATATTATTAGCTCCAAAATTGATCCCTTCACCATTAATATCTAGGCATGTTCATGTTATTATCCATATTGTGAAACATTTGTGCCAATATATTTGGTATCTTATCAAAATTCCTATCTACTTGAGTATTAAGTTGTCTCCTACATTACAGTCTTCATTTTTTCTCATAATATTATGTTCTAGATTTTATGAGGAGCAACTCTATTTTCTTATTTTCCATAATGGTATGTTGTTGATGATGTCTATTCCTATTAGATGTCATTTTCTGTAAGTGCATAAAATTGTGCCCACATGTGTAGCTTGGTTATACATGAAAGAAATGGGAGTGTGCTTCTCGTGACTTGTAAATTTCCTCTATAACAAAGACACTTGGTCTTATGGGTTTTAAAACCATAATCATCACATTAAAGGTGATAAGGATCACTTTCTCTATCTCTGTAGTTGGGGCTACATGTAGATCAATTCCCCAAATATATAATAACGATTATGGGTGGAAGGGACCAATTTCTAGAAGCTATAGTATGAAAACCAAGCATTAGTGGTGCTTTATGATGCGCTAAGAAGTAAGTGAGATGAAAAGTAAAAATGGTAGTAGTTTTAACTTTAGAGTTTAGGGATGACAAGGAGCTCATACCATCAAGGTAGGTAGACCATAAGAGTTTTGAACAAGTAGTCCTGATAAGATAGGATAGTCCAAAATACTTTTAAGGATTAGTGATTATTCATACCTAGCACCACATTTAAGGTAAGTTCGCTCCTCTAACATCGATAGGATATGCTAGAAGTTATCAGACATTATAGATCAAAGATGCTCAATAATAAGCACTCCTATAAAGGAATGAGAAAAAAACAAACTTTGATTAGATGTTGTAGTTATCAACATAGTTCAGGAGTTATGCATGACAAGAAACATGTATTCAAGTAGAGGTAAGGATATAAGTTGTACTCCAACAAAGTAACTTGGTAAGAATATGGAGTTGAGATTTGGGAGTTGAGGATGACACAAAAAGAGTCTTTGGAGAAAGGAAACTTTGAAACTCTAATAATAAACAAAAGAAAGGAATGACAAGAAGGACAAGTTCAAAAGTTAAGCAATGAAGATGGATTAGGGAAAATCAAACTTAGGAAGGAATTCCAAGATGAGGAACTTTGAAACTTTGACAATAGATAAAAACTTAGAAGATTAGATGTGACCTAACACTAAGAACTTTAGGGTCCTTAGAAAGGCACAAGGGGAAAGAAGAGGATAAACATATACACGAAATTGGATCAAGGAAGACATGGGGATTATGAAATAGGCATTTTAGTCCATAAAAAAATTATTACAGAAAGGGAACATGACAAGTCCACCCCACTCAAAATTGCTTTCCCTCAAGTAATGTGAAATTTAGATGCTTCAAAATATGTGGCCTTTTCTAAGTTGTATCTTCATGGGATGGTTCTTTCACTAAACCAAATATTCACTGTGTTGGGAATAGGGTTTTGTACACCATGTACAAGAAATAATTATTTTAATTGTGTAAAATAAATTTTTAGTTACAGTGCATCTTTAGAAGGTGTGTTTAGCCACATTAAATATTTATTTCGATCCACTTGTAAAATTGATTATATGTTTTATGTGTGGGTTGTACATGGGAAAAATATTTAATGTTCAAAGAATTATTACTAAAAAGTAAATATTGGTGTTAATGGTTTTGTGTACTCATGGTTTTGAGGCACATGGTTTTACCTTACCACTTGGTTGTTTTGTGCGATCTTAATTCTATAAAAGCAAGAACATGTTTAGTGGTTGAGGTTGGTTGGTTGGATAGTTGGCTTGTTTGTCTTTGTTGTCATTATATTGAGCTCTCTTCTAAAGAGTGCATATGTGAAACATGGCATGGGATGTGTGGATACATGCTTGGACACATGGAGGATATATTTGAGGAGCTTGACATTTTACAAGTATTCATGGAGACTTTATAAGTGTATTGTAATATTTTCATTATTGAATAATACAATGATTGTGGATGCTTTTGGAAGCTTGGTTTTTCCCTCTTGAGGGTTTTTCTAGGGTATATCTTATATGCATGCTTTTGTCTTATAAGGTTATGTAGGAAATGGTTTGATTGACCTATATTATTTTTCTAACAAGTGGTATCAAAACCATGGTTGTGGTTGAGGGATGTGAGAGATCCCTATTTTGGTTTAACCCGTGTATGAGTAGATATGATGTAAAGTTGAAGCCATGATGATACCAAAGAGATTTTAGACATTTCAAAGTATGAGATACGTTGTGTAGGAAGAGATTTGCAGATTTGGGGTTTGTAGATTTTTTATGTTTATATAGATTTGGTGTTTAAAATGAGTTTCAAAAGGGTTTTTTATGGGTGTTCATTATGAGAGTTTTGTGGGATTAGTTCTACAAATGATCTTGTGGGATAAAATGGACCTCACCATTGGATCCAAGAGGCTCAATAAATGAAGATACCCCTCCCCTTAGTTGTTGTATGACCATCTAGTTTGCTGCAAAAAAAAACTTGTGTTGATAAAGTTTTAATAAAAAAATATTAAAAATAAACATTAGGGGGTAAGGAGAGAGGTGGAAAGGGGGCTTGTAGACCCTCCATACCTTGTGACAATGGGCATACATGATCAGGGTACCAATAGGTATGCATATCAACAATTGAACTAATAGCCAATACATCACCAACCAATAGTGCAAGGCTAATGGGGCTTAGCCCCTAATCTTGGCCCAAGCTAGCCAACAAAGCAACCCATGTGGGCATTTAAAATTAGGAAAATTAAATGAATTTAAATATTTTTTTGATTATGTCACTCAAAAACTTGAGGGAGTACATTTTTATGAGATCTATATGATGGGTACAATAGATTATTAGATTTTGTGCTTCCTAATATAGGTTTTCATGGTTTGGACTTTGATTATGACATGTACACAAGTTGTATTTTGATTTGAGGAGATGGTTGATATGTGTGCGAGACTTGGATTCTTGGTATAGAGAGAGTTGAGTATAGTTACAACAATGGTAATGATTACTATCATGGATGTTCATGTGTATTTGAGCATTGGCATGACATGATCATGTATGTGGTTGGAAGATAGTGGTTTTGTTTGGTGTTAGGAGGTTGTTTGTATCCACTATATGCTTATTTGTTTCCTTAACTATTATATGTGATAATGGATTTTCTTGGAAATTTGGATTTGCAGATGATATGGTGTTTGAGTCTTGATATCTACAAGCTATCTTCTTGGTTATCTCAGTTTGTAGGTTGTTGATGTGATGGTGAGTTTGCATGTTGTATTGATTGAGGATCTGTGAGTTATGGAGTTTTGTGGATTGTCCATCTATTCACTTGCAATTAGATGTGGACTATCCATATCCATAGGTCATTTCAGCGTTGTTACATATTCGATTATTTAGCATTATCTATGGTCATTTATATATTGGTATGTTGCATTGGGATGAGAGGATTGGTGAGTAGAGTGCCTAGACAGTCAATTATTGGGATTTGTAGAATGTTGGTTATTATGATGTCATGGATGGATTGGTTACAATATTCAATGAGATCTTTTGACAATGATATTTTAGTGGTGATTGTATCTTCATTGCATGGATATTCTTGTTCTAATTTATTATCTAGAGCTACTAGTATTGCAATTGAGAGTGTGTACATCACGGGTGATCTTAATTTAGGATATGGTTATCACAATTCCATGGAGATATTGGTATCATAGTTAAATGGTAGATTTCATAATGATGTGGATTCATCAAGTGGATGATCTTCTACAATGGTTGTTGGTGTCATGGAGGAGCTTTTGGATCTTATTTTTTATGTTGAGAGTTCTTTGAAATTTTTAGTTTCATTGTTAGCAGATGGTTATCTTCATGTGATTGGATACAATTAAATCTTGGTTATCCTTGGAGGACTCTTGGAGTCTTTTGTTGAAGTGTCAGGTTTATGATTTATTAGTTTTGATAAGTGATCCTTGCTCGAAAGGATGGTTTTTGTGTTGTTCCATGATGGACCCTTGATTGCACATTAGAGTATTGACACGATACAATTAGATCATGATGTCATCGTGTGTTTATGATTCTATGAACATGTATTTGGAGCTTTCACAGTGATGTTGTCATGTCCCTTTCTAGATTTTCTAACGAAAATAAAAAATTTATAACAAATAAATAAATCTAAACAATAAAATTTTGGTTACAATCAAATAACATGTATAAAATTAGTAGATCGATAATAAGTTTTCACATAATAGGCTTGCACAGATGAAGCAAACTCTAGCAATAAATTATATTGATAACAAAGGATTGTTATGATGGCCAATACAATAACAACAAGAACAATCACATATATGAAACACAAATGTTCACTCTAGATTTCCTTACAATTCCTTGATGCTCCAATGCGCTCCATGAGTGAGAATGGTCTCCAATAACCAAATATGTTCATCCTCTGATTTCAACAACCAATTTAAGGTTTCATCCACTAATCACAATCTCCTATGGGTTTTTTCCATAGAGTATTGAAAAAAAAGTGCTTAGAAATACATAACATCACATGGTCCTTATAATAACAGATTTCCTTAATTTTATATGCTACCCAACTATAGATTAAACTAGTGAGCCAAGACCCAAAATGGTGACAAGGCCAAAAGTTGAATACACATGCTAGGTCAGAGGTCGGCCTTATGAGCCTTGCATTATTTCACCACCCTTGATAGGTCAGCCTCACAACCCTTATATAATTCCTTTCTATCCTACATGTCATTGTTTCTCCTGCCAATCCACACACTATTTTTTTTTCGTCGGTCGATCATCCTTGTTGGCTTGGTATGCATCTATTTGCACCCTCGATCTTGTCAAGAACATTTATCAAGCAATATCCTAGACCTCTGACCTTCGATTTGCAAAGGGGACATGACAAGTCCTCACTTCTCGAAATTACTTTCCTCAAGAAATGAAAATTGGAATTCCCAAGAATGTCAGACCCCTCCCATGTGGCATCTTAAATTGGTAGGGTTTTCCACCTAATTAGATATTCCATGATTATCTTGTTCCCTAGGTTTTTGATATGAGTGTTTGTCACTTCTTATAGGATCATAATCAACTTACCTTCAACAACTAAGGGTGGAAACTACTCTGAGGGTGTGATGTGCTGACCAGGGAATTTCTTCAAACAAGAAGCATGTAAGACATTATGAATCCTACTAGTATGTGTGACCTCCAACTCGTAGGGCACTTTGTTGATCCTCTTCACAATTATGTGCGGTCCATAGTATCAAGGTCTAATATTTTCAACTACTCTCTCTTGATAGAAGTTTGCTTATATGGATGCAATCTCAAGAAAACCATGTTTCCCACCTCAAAGAACTTCTCTGTTCTTTTTCAATCCTCACAAGTCTTGTGCTAATTTTGTGCCTCCTACAAATTATTATTTAGTGCCCTTAATATCTTTTGACTGTGTGTCATCAAGTCACCAGTTGTTGGTACTCTACTATCTAAAAATAATAGATTAGTGAAGCACCATGCATCATACCCATATATATCCCTAAAAGGTTCCATCCTAATGGATATGTGGTGTGGTGTATTATAAAAAAAATTGTGCATATGTAACTACTTGATCCATGCACTTTGTTGGTCTAAAACATAGTTTCTTAGGTATCCCTCAATCTAGTTATTTACTATTTCTATTCGTCCATGAATTAAGGGATGGTAGTTATTTCTTGGTGCAAGTTATGTTCATTTCAAGTGAAACAATTCTTGCCAAAAAGAACTAATAAGTTTGTTGTCACTGTCATTGACAATGTTCTTAGGCAAGCCATGTAATCTAAATATCTCATTGAAGATTGAAATATGAAGACAACAATAAAATGTACATAGTTTGTCAATCTATCAACCACAACATAAATACAGTCCTAATTACCTCATTTGGGTAAAGCTATGATGAATTCCATGGATATTCTATCCCATTTTTGCTCAAGAATTGGTAATGGTTGAATTAGGCCTGTTGGAATATTTTGTCCTCTCATTCTATGGGCGGGTCATGCATTTTGTAACATGCTTATGGATATCCTCCTTTAGACCCTTCCAAGAAAAACTTCCATGGATCTATGTGTCTTATAATATCCTTGATGTCCTACTATTGGAGTGTCATGGAAGGCTTTCAACATATTCCCTTTAATATTAGATTCAGGCACCAAGAATATTTTGTTCTTATAGAGGATCAATCCTTCCTTCATAATATGCATGTCATATTTCACCATCTCATCAAGGATATTAATAAAAAAATTATTCTTGGAATACTCAAATATAATGAAAAACTTCCAATTAGCAGAAAGGATAGATAATGAGCATAAAGTAGGCTTTCTAGAAAGTGCATCAACTACCATGCTCTTTTTTCCCTTCATGTACTCTATTTGAAAATAATAAGACTACAAATTTCTTACCCATTTTTTTGTGATCATTCAATTTGTTTTGTTACAAAAATAACCTCAGACTATTATGATCAATCTTCATAATAAATTTCCCACAAATTAAGTGTTTTCTAAACTTCTCCGATGCATGCATGATTGCCAACATTTCCTTGTTGTATATGGAGTATTTTTTTCTCTAAATTGCTTAATTTTCTGCTCTCAAAATCTATTGTATGTCCTTTTGCGTAGGAAATCTCCAATTCCCTCTCTAGAAGCATCACATTCAACAAAAAATGGTAATGAAAAATTAGAAACGGCAGGTATAGGGCATGAAATCATTACCTCCTTCAACTTGTCAAAAGTTAGCTCTAGTGCTTGAATTATCTCCTCGGGTTCTCGCAAGTCCAAGAGAGAAGCAATGAAGTGTGAAGATATATTCGTGCTAACCCTATAATGGCTTTCATCAACCAAGAAATCTTCCCCCAAAATCCATTTAATTTCCTTCATTGTTCTTCCACTGTGCTCCTTCAACATAACTTTCAACTATTGGTTTGAAACTGTTGAAAAATGAGGTGTTTTCTTAGCTTAATACTCTGTAAAACTTTAATATTGCTGATCTAAGTAAGTCTTTTCTTTGTTACATATATTCTTTGTGGCTGATTATCTTGATTAATCCATTTTACTGTTGTAGAATGTAGAGAGAAGTTGATAGAAGAACTAGACAAAATATTAGAAAGATCACACAAGATGTATCGTGGAGAAACCCTTTCGGGAAAAAACTCCACCAAGAATTATTCTATTATTCAAACTCTGAATTATAATAGCTCCAATTCTTGCTTGAGAATGCTTCTTCTGTCTTTACCAATCTTCTTCACACCTGCAATAACAATTATCAAAACTCTATTCAACTTGAATGAGATATAGAGACAATATGCAACCTTGTAATCTCTAAATGGTGATAATTACAATGCACAAGCTCAAGCCCTTGAAAAGGTACGCCATATTCCTTCAAGTTGAGTTATTTAGTGAAGACTAAAGCTTACAACATGTGCTTCATCCATTTGGGTGTCCCAAACTGAAGCTACAACTTCTCCTTCACTTCAGTGATAATTCCAAAGCTCTTCCTCAAAGTTGGCGCCCATCAAAGGTCCTACTTAACTGAGTCTTCAAAAATATCTTATCATGCATTAGAGGTAAATACAATAAAGCATCTTGGGCACCCAAGTTAGCTCCAAGTGCTTTATAGTTAACTGAAACATTTACTCAACACCATTCATGGAAGAATGGTCATCTCTTGTTAACTGGAGGTAGTCCCTGTTATCTGTCATACAACTCAAGTTATTAGCCATGCATTCCAAGTTAACTGAAGCTAACTACATACAACTCAAAATAACCAACATGCATGCAACATGCACTTGATGCAACTGAAGATAACTGAACCATAACTGAACTAAACTAAACTAAACTAAACTAATTTTGAACTGAACTGAACTAAACTTAACTGAACTGAATTGAACTTAACTGAACTTCAAGCATGCAAACATCAAATCCCAACTCTTAGGATCTTTACATGCATTTAGAAGTGTTAACTGTTACTCTATATAGTTAACTGAACACAAGGTGAGTTTCACCTTACCATGTGAGTGTCCCATGTGTCCCTATTATTTAGGAACTCACTATGGACACCCTCACATGCTTCTTACATGTAGAATTAATTACAAATGTCAATAATCATGATTATTTCATCAAATATTAATCTCATCCTAATCTTAGTGTTATTGAACACATTCCAAGAATCTAGGAGATACATCAAATAATTAATGTGTAGGATTTGCAATTGAATGGCAACCTATTTCCAGCATTCTTCACCTAGGAATGTCATTTGCCATCTTAGGAAAATGAGTCTCACCAAAGTATCCATCTCTGTGCAGTCGCTTGCAAATTGAATACCTAATAGAATTCCTATCTTTCTATCCGAGCTAGATTTTAAAGGCCTTGGCGAGTAAATTCTCAACATGAGCCATGGGAAAATTTCCTTCATAATTCTCTCACGTCTCGCCATGTTAACTATTGCATATGATCTCTATAAAGAATCCACCACCTTTTATTCAAATTGCCTTCACACCACCTATCAGTACAATACACTTGATGTGATTGTACCCACCTCACATGCCAACTTGCCTAGAAAGGCCATCCGCTTTGTACTCCACATCTAGCTGATGATTGTTGGATCTATATGGCTTTGTTGGTTGATTTTCCTTTGAATTCCCCTCGTGATATGTGTGCATTAACTTGAAATCCTCAAAGCCATCAAAGAGTCTTAAACACTCTGTAAGATGATTACTTAGTTTCCAATTTTGAATTTGACAGTTTCAAATCATGTTGATTATTAGTAGTGAGTCTCCTTTGATCATGATTTTTTGAATGCCAAGTTTCCACCCTTCTTTGAGCCCAAGCCTTGCTGCCATTATTTTTGATTCATTATTTGTCCCAGGTTGAAGTGGGTAACTTTTTTATGTCATTATAACTCCTCTACATGATCTCTAAAGTTGCATCTGGCACCAGAGATCTTGAGCTTTCCTTGGATGTTGTGTTGAAATTTAATTTTATCCACCCTTCCTCAGACGGTCGCCACACTATTTTGTCCTACGCAGTCTTAGCCTTAACACTCACTGCCCCATTAACAAGGAATTATTTTTATTTAACTTTTTAAAAATTATAAAAAAACATTTTGTTTTAATGAATACTTCTAATTTAATTTTATTGAATAAAGGATAGTAAAATATTCACAAAAAAAAGGAGGGCCATGAAAAAATATTTTAAAAATTGTTAGAAAATAAAATAACATCTGAAGTAAATTCTTTTCATTTGGGAAACGGAACAAATAATTATGCAAAAGCACAAGCCTTGTTCCGCGGTGTGGAATTAGCAATACAATTGGGTTTTCCAAAGCTACACATTGAAGGGGATTCTTTAATTATTATTAATGCTCTTAGGTTGAGGAAAATAAAAAATTGGAACCTGCAATATGTGCTTAATAAAGTTTGGTCTTTACTAGACAAATTGGAAATGTCAGTTATTTCACATAACTACCATGAAGGGAACAAGGTAGCGGATTTTTTAGCGGCGATGGGAAGTGATAAAGCCGAGTTAATCGTATCAAATGCTCCAATTGATATTAATGCATTTCCGCAGTTGATTGATTTAGTCAAACTGGATATGCAAGGCAGTCAATCATCAAAGCATGTTTGTTTTCATTTCAAATTCTCTTCTAATCTCTTATGCATTTAATCAGCTACCTCTTTGTATTGTCATCCATTGTTACGTACTAAGTGTACAACTGTTGGTCATCCAATGTTCTATATTATATAAACAGGTGCTTCTAATGTTGTATTGTGGTCAGTGTGTAGGATTGTATATCGGATCGCATATTTAAGCCATACAACTGCATGTGTGGTTTAATGGTATCGTGGCACCAAAAGTACTAATCTCGCACATGCCCTATGAAAAGCATGGAAATTTGAAATGTGTGGTTTCAGGGTATTGTGGCAATAAAAGTACTGTCATCACACATTCGATTTGAAAGAAATAGAAAATCTTATCTAATTATATTTGTTATGACTTTTGCTGTAGATCCTACATGGATAACACGTTTGGAGGTTGTACCAAAAAAGTATGTGAAGAGACATTGTTAAAAACTTAGGCTAGTTATATTGAGGCTTAAACTTCTTCTAATTTTAGCAGTATTTCTAAATGATATTGTTGCCATATTTGTTGTGCGAATTGCACCTGGTACATCAGCGACAATATTAGTACAATGTTGGAAATGCAATTTAAAAAAGATGGCAGATTCAAAGTTTTCGTTTGCTTTCACTCATGTTATCCCTGCAAGGTCTTACTTTCAACGAAACTTTGTTGGGCTAAGCATGCGAAGCATGTTTAAAAACTTGCAGCTATGTTAATTCGCAACTCACTTATCTTGGCTTTCACTGTTCATTTGGTTTTTCGTGGATACAGGCTTATGGAGCTAGCAAAATTTAAATTGCGTAATTATAGAGTCCCAATTCCAGTCAAGCCTTGGGAGGAACCATTCTTTGCGTGTATTGAAAAAGAAGAGCTTCAAAAGGTATTTAAGGTTAAGTGCAAATCAGTTTTAAACTACATCAAAGTTATTATAGGAGAGGACATTATGCATACAGAGCTGCAAAGGATAATTTTTCTTGCTAATTTACTCTCTATTTTCTTTTCCAGTATACTGGATTTGGTGCAAAACTTTGATGTTTTGATGAACATTGCTAACAAGTTTGTTGTTAGTATATATCTGGAAGATGATGCTTTGCTTCACAGCGTACACAAATATGATTTTACTATGGGAGAAGGTTTAGTGGGAGGTTTATTCCCAATATACCTCATGTTTTATAAGAAGAGGATGCATAAATATTTCAAGGGATGTTGTTGTCAACAATGCATGACACTTCAGTTCATTTATATCAAGTCTCAACAAGTATAAATCTTCTTTTTCCATGGAAGAGATTGACAATTTTAAACATAAATTTCATTGAATTTCTTTCTTAAGAAGCCATACTTGTATCCATGATTTGCAAGTTTCAACTATTTCACAAGCTGCAAAAGGGAAGTTTTGCTATCGTTATATTCCAGATATCAACAAAACAATTCCCTCATATGATTATTATTGTAAGCAAAAGCATGTGGAATCTGCAGAAAGTTCAGTGAATGGTTTTCAAAGAGCAGGCAACAAATTAGCCTCTTTCTTTTTTTGTCTTTTCTTTTTCCAGTCAAGCAGAAATATTTTGTAAACATGATTATATATGTGTATATTGTAATGGGTTGGGGTTGTAAGTGGGTGATAAGAATTTTGTAAGTTGTGTATTTGCACAGATAGTGAATATTGTGTATCTTATATCGGGCAAGAAATGGGTATGAGTTAGCATCAGTCAGTCTTTGTTGTCTTGGTCAAGATGTGGAACTGTAAAGTTTCAAAGAAGTCCTTTGTTTTTGGTGTATCTTGTATTGGGCAGGAAATGGGAATGAATTAGTCTAATGTAATAGTCATTTTTTGGCTGTATTGGTCCAATAGTCGAATTGTAAAAGTTAGTTACTCAGACTATAACTGGGGGTTTTCTTCCTGGTTCTTTCCCGCCAGTATGTCCGCCTGAACTAGGATGTTGTAAAAATATATATTTTAATATTAATAAAAATATAGTGGCTTGCCACTTTTGGAAAAAAAATAAAAAAATCTAAAGTAAATAAAATATTAATATTTTAAATATGTTTATCTCAAAAATATTATTTTAATTTTTAATTGTAATATAATAAATTATAAAAGTGTGCATAAATTTTCAAAGAATTGAATGAAAACAAATTATTTACTTTTACTTAAATTTTTACACTGAGAGGCGTTATAGAGTGAAAGCAAACCTCTGTCAATAAAAACTCATCAAATTTAATTTGACACAAAGACTAACAAACTATTGTAACAAATTTCTTTATCTCAATTCTTTTCTCTCACTAAAAAAAGTTTTAATAATTTTAACTGGCATGTAAATTTTGCTCTCACTAAAAAAAGTTTTAATAATTTTAACTATAGTGATATTTTAACTGGCATGTAAATTTTGTGTCAAAATCTAATTTAATGTGTTTTTATAAGATAAATGAGAAAATTCTTTTTTATGTATACATAAAAAAAATCACTTATTTTCATTTACATTAAGTTAAAAATTTATATTAAATTTTACTTAAAAATTCATATTAAATTTTACTTAAAATTTCATATTAAATTTTACTTAAAAATTCATATTAAATTTTATTCAAAATTTATATTTAAAATTTTATTTCAACTACTATTTAAATTTTGTTTTAATCTTTATTTAAAATTTATTTAAAACTTTATTTATTTAAACCTTATTTAAACTTTAATTTAAACTATATAAATATCTATACCTTCACCATAAAGGGAGGGTAGCTACTTTGTCCTGATCGCTTTTTCACATTGAGTGGTTACTAATCCATAATTTAATCTACATAAAGTTTTGATGCTTCTAAAGCGGATTTCTCTAGTAACTGATTCTTGATTCAGTTCCAAAAAAATCACCTGAAGATTATCAAATCCCAACTTCAGCACCATTTTTAGGTAGTTGAAAATCTTTAAAGGGAGTCGTAGTATTCATAAAGGGAGAGATCTCAGACTAGCATATTACTTTTTGATTCTTTTGTGGAAGATTCCTTCAGTTGCATTTACAAAAGTGCGATTTTGAATGCCCTCTTTACAAGTAATTTGTTTCCAATTTATAAAGAAAGTAATTTGTAAGCATCCATAGTACAAGTTTTTTTGTTTCGAGAGGGTGCACAAGTTTTTGGCAAGCAGCTGCCGCTTGACAGACAACTATTTTTGTACAGTTAAGACAATTTGTGGAGGTAAAAAATGTTTTATAATTTTTTTGGAATTGTATTATGTGTGTGTCCATAACCTGTCTGAATTGCAACTAACTTTAACTATCTTTGCTTTTGTCGTTTTATTTCATTGTTTAATTGTTTCAAATTTAGGAAGATTCTTTTGTCTTTTAGTCATCTATAGGCTTGAAAGCCTCCAATGTTGCATTAGTTGCTCCATGTGCTTTGTTTATTTCCTTCACAAAATAAACAAACCAACATAAACCAACCGAACTCCATTGTTGTGGCGTATGGGCAAAGTTCTAATCATGCATATTCTTTGCATTTTAAAGTAGAAAATGATGGTCTTCTACTAATAATGCTTAATGTTGCTTATTTCAAGATAAGAATTTGTCATTTAGTGGGAATTATTAAGAAATATTTGATAGGGTTTTATAAGGGTAACTCTTATGTTTATCGTGGTCAATTTTACCCAGTACAAGCCGCGTGACATTTGTAATTTGTAAATACATTCCCTAAAAGCAAGCACTGTATTGTTTACTGTTTATGTATCAAATCTCTAGCTCCACATAATTTTTTTGTATAGTAGCATAGTTTTACTTCATAGCTTATGCCCATGCATAACTTTGTTAGCTTTTGTTTGAATCACTTCTTCAACATTTTCCTGTGTGACTACAACATAAGGAATTTGTGAGCAATTATTATCTCTGTTAGCAACAACCTCACATGTCTTTAGGAGCAAGATGAATTTGATAGCAAGTAGAGTTAAAAAGTGATGAAATGGACTACAAAGAACACTTGGCGTTGTCTTTTATTTAGTCATCTCATAGTAAGATTCATGCCTGTTAGTTTACATTGTGTCCACCCAATGCAAGTCTTGAAATCCATGGATAATTCTGGACATGAGAAAAAGTCTTAAAAATGATTTGTTTAAATATCTACCTCCATGTATTAAATTGTTATACTAAAATGCATCAGCTCTGTCCACACATTGTGACCAAGACCACAAAACCAAAATCCCAAGTCAATTACAGAGCATCTAATTTTTTGTGCATGTAGAGATACGGTCAAATCTTGTATTGTTGTTAAAATTTTCGTTGCAACACTTAGAGTGCACAAACCATTTATCATGTGCTCAGTGCTGGAAAATATTTCTAGAATCACCACAATGTTGAATTGAGTAGAGGGTTTGCGCTTTTTTGCTCAATTGGAAGGAGTGAGGCTCACAAGTTTTCAAGAAGAAATAACAAACATCAAGTACATTCTAATTGATGAAATGAGCTTCATTGGTCAAAAATTGCTAGAAAACATTGATTCTCAGCTCCGATAAGCATTCCCACAAAATGAAAATCGTAACTTTGGAGGTAGATATCTATTTGATGAACCAAATTAATTATTTGATATTAAAATACAAAAAATTCATGTAAATGAAAATTGTATAACTATAAAGTTCTATAGTATTCACAATAATTGTTATCAATTTTTTATCAGGCATATCTATCATTTTTGTTGGAGATTTGGGTCAGTTACCTCCTATTAATGATAGACCAACATATGACAACAACACATGAGCTAAGTTGCTATGGGAAGAATTCAAAATTGTGGTTACTCTGGATAAAAAATTCAGACAAGATGAACAAAACATCCACCAACAAAGATTTCCTCAACTTTTGACAAATCTGAGAGATGCAAACCCCACAATCAATGATTGGAAATTGCTTATGATAAGAGCCACTATTACATTAGATGCAACAAGCAATCAGTAGTTTGACAATGGTGTTCATTTATTCTCCACAAATGAAAATGTTAATAACCATAATAAGAAAATGCTATACTCATTGAAGCATTATGATGCACGTAGTGTTGCAACAAATCAGGAAGTAATAATGTAGTAGAAGAATACTCAAATGATGAGTTGGATCTAGAATTATTGATATGTAAAGATGTCAGGGTTATGTTAACCTCAAATCTATTGATACAAGCAGGTCTTGTTAATGGAGCTTTAGGATATATACGAAGCATTGTATACAAACCTAGAACCGGTTCACCAGAACCACCAACAAATGTAATGGTTGCATTTGACAACTATTCAGGAATACCATTTGATGATTGTAACCCATACAATTCCAATTATAGCAATACAAAGGGGCAGGGCAATCCAAATTCCATTAAGATTGGCTTGGGCATTGATAATTCACAAATCACAGGGTTTGACTCTATCAAAAGCTACTATTGATATAGGACCAAGAGAAAGAATGGGATTGACATTTGTAGCTATATCCCGTGTAAAATGCATCAAAGGCTTAAGAATTATGCCACCGTTCACATATGACAGTTATGAAAAAATGAAAAAGGGTAGACAACTTGCCAAGAGAAAAGATGAAGAAAACAGATTGAAAATTTTAGAAGATACTTGATGTAACATGCATATGTTCTTCAATTTTGATTCCATGAGTGTCAAATTTCAAAATGTAATATATGTGTATGATATTTAGTTTTATGCTACGTTCAATTCTTCTACTATATTAAAAATTCAACAAATTATAAATGTTTCCATTTACTCTTCCAGTTTTTTTGGCCATGTTCGAATTCTATTGAATACTATTTTTCTTATATGATGATGATGCAGACATGAATCCAACCAAAAATCCATATAATCACCCAATTACTGGAAAAAATGAACCTCCTAGAAGAACCATTCCTATTGTAGCACTAAATCCGTACCAAAATAGATGGTCAATAAAGGCAAGAGTCACTTTTTTTTTTACTTTTTTTTTAACGAGGGGAATCAGGTGCAGCACGGCCCCCCATATAACCCCCCACCGCCAGTAAACTTTTTACCGTGACCGGCAGTGCTGGCGGGACACACCAACCGGTACCACGGGAGCGCCGGAGAGTCGAACCCATGGTGGGCGCCCTGCGACAGGGAACACCTTAACCAACTGGGCTGGGACCGGCGCCCCAAAGGCAAGAGTCACTAGAAAGGGTCAACTTCGTCATTTTAATAATGCAAAAGGAGATGGAAAAGTGTTTACTTTTGACTTGGTTGATTTAGATGGTGGTGAAATAAGAGTAACATGTTTTAATGTAGTTGTAGAAAAGTTTTATGATCACATAGAAACTGGAAAAGTGTTTATCATCTCAAAAGGGAGACTCAAACATACACAAAATAATTTCAACCAATTAAAGAATGAATGGGAAATCTTATTAGAAACAAATTCGATTGTTGAGTTGTGTTTGGAGGAGGATAGCTTTATACCAAAACAACAATTCCATTTTACACTGATAAGAGAAATTGAGAACATGAAAAATAATTCTTTGGTTGATATCATTAGTGTTGCTTTCTCAATCGACACACCAAACACAATATTCAGAAAGAATGCCACACAAACTCAAAAAAGAACCCTTCAACTGAAAGACATGTCAAGTTGTATGCTAGAATTAACAATGTGGGGTGGTTTCTGCAATAAGGAAGGTCAACAACTCCAAGAAATGTGCAATGTAAGAATTTTCCCCATTCTTGCTATAAAGGCTAGACAAATTAGTGATTTTGGTGGGAAATTTGTGGGAACAATTACTACAACCCAACTCCTTATAAATCTAGATCTTCCAGAGTCACATCGATTGAGATTGTGGTTTGATACAGAAGGGAAGAATCTCCATTCTCATTCTATTACAAAGGAAATCTCATCTGTAATAGAAGAAAAATGTTAAAAATTATCACACAAATACAGGATCAAGAACTTGGTAACTCTGATAAACCTTATTGGTGATAAAAGCTACCTTATCTTTCATAAAGGTAGACAATTTTTGTTATACAACTTGCCCCTTGAAAATTCGAGGTAGGCACTACAAAAAGAAGGTAAACACTAATGAAAATGGTGAGTGGTATTGTGGAAGATGTGATAAAAATTTCCCTGAATGTGATTATAAATATATACTTCAATGCAAAGTGCAAGACCATACTTCTTTCACTTGGATTACTGCTTTTGAAGAAGCGACAAAAAAAATTATGGGTGTTACAGCAAAAGAATTGAACATTTTGAAGCATGAAGAACAAGATGATGTTAAGTTTGCACACATTATACCAAAGGTCCTTTTCAAAAGATACATATTTAAACTTCAAGTGAAAAGAGAGACTTATAATGGTGAACAGAGGATTAAATGCATAGTCATAAAAACAACAAAGTTTGATTATTCATCTGAGAGTAAAGCTTTATTAGATTCAATTGCAAAGCTCTAAGTTTCATGACATTCAAATGCTTGAATGTATATCATGTTAAAAATGTATTCAAAGATTTGAAAAAAGAACCAGTGGATATATCTAAGTTAGTTGATGTGATCTTTGTTGTTTTCAATACTAAATCTGAGGATTGATGAAAATTTATGAATTGATAATAATAGAGTTAAACTAAAAAATAAACTAGCATACATTTATTAATTAAACAAATTAAAAGTATTTGAGTTCTAATTAAATGGAAATGGTAGATGTTGATGTTATGTTTTGTTATATACAAGTTGGTATGATTTTAAATTTGAATGTGTACCCTTATATATGGGAATTGAAAAAAACAATGATAGAAACTATAATGAAATCATATATATATTACTTTTGAAATTCATGTTAATGAAAATGTAAACATTTTTTCTCAAGTCAATAGACGCCTCGATAATGATAATGATAACTCTCAACGTTTTTTACATATATTATTAATTAATATATGTATGCTAGTTTATTTTTCTATATAATTTTTTTTTTGATAGGTAAAAAAATAAAAATTATGTAAGAAAAATAAAAAATTTAAGTAAAAGTAAATAATTTGTTTTCACATAAATATGGAAGTGGATGAATAAGAAAGTACATAAATATTATTTATGTAACATTCATTAAAAAAATGTTTTATATTGGATATTATTTACTTTATTTTTAATTTAAAAATATTTATTAATTAATAATTTTCAAAACAACTTATTTGTATTATTGCACTTATCAATTATTTTTTAATTTTTTGAAAAATTATTTTTATTGATTTGATTTATTGCATTTATTTAAGAGTTATTTCAGAATTATTTAAGATTTATCTTTTTTTTATTTACTTAAGAATTTTAATTTCTAAAAGAGACATGCCAAGTCTTTAATACATTTCATACATTCCATCCCCTGCTGCTATTGTAAATTAGAAGTAATAAAATATTTTAAAAATATAATTAATTAAAAGAATTTTTAAAATAGAAGAAATGTAATCTAAATGGTAAGTATAATTTTATATTTTTTTATTGAGCTAGAATAATTTTTAATTGAAATATATAGTTATTTAACATATGGTAATCTAATTAGTATAAATACAAAATTGTCAATATCTATATAATTCAATTATTTTCATATATATATATATAAGCATTATTATGTAAAAATAAATAAAAAATTATATATATGTTCTCTCTCTCATTCTGATGATAGATCATGGAGTGTGATCCCAAACATTGATGCGAAAAATTATATACAATCGAATCTAGAAACCATTTCACAATAATAAAAAAATTAATTATAAGAAAATCTAATTTGACGAAAAATTCTCTCTCAAATTACACCTTACATAATCAATCAATCACTAGAGAGGGGTAGTCTTTGAACCTAAAACTACCATGGTGAACATAATAACATTATAATGGAAAGGAATGATCTCGTGGACTTGCCTTGATCCATGATGTGTGCTCATAAACATTCTAAATGCTCAAAACACACATCCAAAAGATTTGAGAGCTTGTAAACAAGTTCTTCCATGGTGGGTCTAGCTTCAACTTTCTCCTCTAGGCATGCTTTGGCAATGAGGGTCAAGCTCAAGACACTGTCTATGGAGCATGTGTCCTGCACATTTGGGTCTATCCACTTCCTCAGCTTTTCTTCTCTGTCATGACCTTCCACCAAGGTCCTTATTTGTGTCCATAAAGGACTCACTGTTCCACCCTTTACTATCACTTGCTTCCCAGAAATCAACTCCAGAAGTACAATACCAAATGCAAATACATCCATCTTTGGAGACACTAAGTCATCAGCACTATACTCTGGGGCTCTGTATCCCTCTGTGCCTTTTCTATGTTTAGTTGCTAAACTCGTCCCATATTTTGCAGCCCCAAAATTTGCTATTTTAGCCCTGAGATTCCTATTGAGAAGAACATTGCTGCTCTTCAAATCTCTGTGGACAATGCCTATCTTCTCATGAATGTGGTCAAGCCCAGTTGCTACATCCAGAGCAATTTGTAATCTTGTTCTCCATGTAAGACCTGAGAAACCCAACTTCAGCTTACTGGATGCCTTGTGAAGCCACAAATCTAAGGACCCATTCTCAACATATTCATAAATCAAACAGGATTGCCCCTCAGAAGCCATGCAGAAGCCCTGCAATTTCACCAAGTTGTCATGCTCCGCCTGCTGCAAGGTCTTCAACTCATGGGACACATCCCCACTCATTTGCTTGACAACAACTTCTCTGCCACTGATTATGCCTCTGTAAACAGAGCCTCCAATTTGGGACACAGCACTGAAATTTTGTGTTGCTTCCCTTACAACTTGAGGGGAATACAAAATTGGCTTACATGCACCATCACCCACAAGCTCTGACCTTACACCCATTTCTACATCCACTGACTTCAACCTTGGTGGCAGCATTTTTTCCACTCTGGAGGCTTTTGCAAGTGTTGAAGCCTTGTATATAATCTCACAGATTACTCTAGCAGCCATCATTCCCAAAACAGCAATGTAGAGGCCTATTAAAAGGGTCTCATATGTATCATACAGTGAACTTGTAGGACTTGGCTTGACATTAGGCTCTGAGACAGAATCATGTAGAAGAGGTCTCTGAGCTTGGACATGGCATGTTTGTATCAACAACAATACAAACATGCAATACACTAGTAGCTTCTCCATGAATCTGGACACAACAATCTAGAATTATATCAAGAAAGTTCAACTACTGGGAAGCGCGAAGTTAGGGTGTTCAACTACTGAATCCTCTTCTCTACAGCATTGATCAAAATGTGGGAAATCCAAGATTCCAAAGGCAATGACAGTATATCTCTGCTCACATGCCCACAACACAATGTATCTGGTAAGATCTACTGTCTCTTTTATAGACCTCAAAAGATCCGTTTATTATAGCAAAAGTTTATACAGGACAAAACTGTTCCTTTCCCACTTACTGTTCTTTTGTCCCAAACGTGAGTCACAAGAAAGTAAATCATTTATCAGAAGCACGTGAAGGCAAGTGTACTGCAAGCACTAACTTTGTTTTTCTAAATACTAGGAAACTTTGAGCATGCTCGTGAGCTCAAGAAATTAATAAAGAACAAAATTAAATATTTTTACTTTTCATGGAATTTTAATCTTTTTATTGTATGAATGTAAAGATACCTACCCACTAAGAAATATTAACTTTTACTTTTTGTAATTAAAAAGTATTTAGATTAAAGATTTGATTTCAAATTTAGGAGGTGTCTTTTTCCAAATTGCTGGTGGATTTTCATAAAAAGTTCATTGTGTTGGATTAATTAAAATTTTAAGTTTTTTTTTAATTGCTTTTTTATTTATGTTGTGTGAATATAAGTAGCATATATCAAATATTAATATATATAAAACATGTTTAGAGTTATCAAAAATATTATTTATTTATTTGTTCTTTTACTTTATGTAAATATTTGTTTCATCAAATTTATTATAGTTGCACATGACTTCCACCTACATGTCATAAATGCAGCTTCAAAAACTTTACACAGTTATTGGATGCCACTGTAAAATCTCAATTTTTTATTACTAAAGAAAATTAAAATTAAAGATAGTTTGTAAGAAATAAGAAAATTAAAATTTAAAATATTGGATTTAAAAATAATTAAAATTATCCAATTAATTATGATTGGATTAATTAAAAATTATTATTTTTATTAAGTTTTGGATTTTGATTGTGTGAATGTAAAGATAGCTTATAAGAAATTTAAAAGGTAATTTTTAATAAATTTATATTGTAATTTTTAATAAATATAAATGTATATATATGAAATAACATTATGATGGTTTTAAATAATTAATTTTTATTTTGTTATACAAGTTTTTTGTTCGATTAAAGTGGCTATGAAGGGCCATACCCTTTGGAGGCCACAAATGAGGCACCTCCTCTTTGGCACAACCCACTCCGGTTTCAGAAGATGAGTGAAGCCAAGAAGGTTTGAAGACATGAGGATTTGAAGACTCTTAGACAAGATGTGTCTAGAAAAGCTCATAAAATTTTATTCAATGTTGAATCCTCCATATATGTTATTAATATTAAGGAATTTTCATGAATGAATGTGTATGAATGTTGAAATAAAATTATGTTTCAGCTTTTTTTCTATTTATATGTTAATATGGATTGGATGACATGTTAAGGCTGCAAGATTGGGTAGTTTGATAAGACCCCCTAATCTTGTCTACATCAAATGGTATCAAAGTAAGTATGATGTTGGAATGTGTGTGAGGAGAAAGATTTAGATTTGAGAGAGATGGGGTTTGATGAATTATGAAGATTTTTTTGTGTAATTATTTTGGGCTATCCTCCAATAAAGATAAGGTTGGGTAGAAGGTGTACAAACATCCTCCATTGTGTGAAAGTGGGTAGACGAGGTTTTGAGAGCTACATCTTCTAGATTCTTTGTTGGGTAGAGCACAGTTGCGGTTTTGTGCAAGTTTTGTTGCAAATTGTGAGTGGGTTGCAAGTGTTTGTAGAAATGTCAAGGAAGAAGAGTATGAGGTTGGCCTTGGGTAGGCCTATAAAAAAAATATTGAGAGGAGAGAAAGAATTTTAGAGTTGGGCTATTTAGAATAAGTATCTAGAAATATCTAGGAGGTTAGATGTCTTGGAGGAAAGTATTATGAAAGGAAAGATGAAAGAAAATAAAAGAAGATGGGAGAAGTTGACTCTTATAATTTTTCTAATGCTATTTCATTTGTAGGTAGAAGAGAAGATGAAGCAAAGAGTCCAATAGATAGCACTGCAAAAGAAAACATTGTGAAAGAGGATAAAAAAGAAAGAATACGATTATAGTTGAAGCATGTCCTTTGGAAGGCATGAAAGTGGATAATATTGCAGTTGTTGTCATTGATGTCAACACTAATTATTGGTTGTCATTGATGTCTGCATTTGAGAAATAAGGTGTTAGTCCTTTCTATTAGTTGTCATTGTTATATTTAGTTTGGGCTAACATTGGTGATGAATTTCATGATCGGATGTCATACCTTATCAAAGAATAATTGTTGAAGTTCATGGTTGGATGTCATTCCTTATCAAAGCTGAAGAATTGCTAAAGTTCATGATTGGATGTCATGCCTTATCAAAGAAGGGTTGCTAAAGTTCATATAATGCATTATTATTGTTAGCAAAGTTGATTTCATAATGATATATTCAAATGAGGAATAAAAGCATGACTGATAGAGGAGAGATGTTGTTGAAGGTCTAGAGTGTGTCTTATGCTCTCTCTTGATGTTTTTGATGAAGTATGTGTTGCTAAAAGGAAGTTTTGGCCTTTGCAAGTTGCTTAAGTGTTTTTGGTTCAAGAAAATGCAATGAAGTTTGTCTGAGACAATGCTCCACATTCCTTCACTATTGATGTTTTGTTCTTGCTGTTTGGTATTCAATGTCAGTGTTCTGTGGATGTTGCACTCCTATCATTTTAGGTCACCCCTGTTGTCAAGGAGATCCCTGTGAATTGCTAAAGGTTGGCAATGTTGTTGGTTGTCCAGTCTAGTTTGAGAAATGCTCCACATTTCTCCACATTGATGACTCTACTCCTACGATGGTGAATATGATCTCAACATATTTGTAGTGTCTTAGTTCCAATATCATGTGTTGAAGTGGTCTACAAGCTGATATGTTAATGTTATATCTCACGATTAAGCATTTTATGTTTTTTGGAATACAATTTTCTATTCCTATTTGATCTGTTGTGGTTGTTGGTTGCATAACAGTATGGAAGAAGCGTATAAAATTGTTGTTGGACGTTCAAAGAACATCCCCATGTGATCTGCATGTTGCTAATTAGTTGCTTTGATGCCGCATCATTTTTTGAGTTGGATTTCTGGGTTATTTGTGGATATTTGGCCCACAGGGCTTGTTTCTTTGCTTGCACCATGTGCTTGGGGGGTTGCACCAACAATGGAAGATATATTGTGATAGATTTGGGAACTAACCCATCCTGATTGGAACCACATCATGTTAATCCAATAAGAAGTATGCTTATGGTCCAATTGGTTATGTGCTTCAATGTTTCATCCATGCGTTTCCTTGATGTCAACTTAGGTTGATGTACACCTATATGTAAATGGGTTTCAATCACATTGGAAGAAGTGCTAAGAATTTTTTTGGTCCTCTCTATCTTCTGGATAGGATTGCATTATGTTTTGGTGGTTGACCAGTTGAATTCATTGTTTTATCCTCTTCCTGACCGACCTAATTGAAGTTTTAAAATGTTGTAATGGATATAATTGCAAGATTATTTCATATGCAACTAGGTGGAGAAGTGTACAAGTGTGAAGAAGTGTGTATGCGAATTGTATTGAATATTCAATAGTGATAGTGCTGAAGTGTGTGAAAGGAAAGATCAATTGTGCTATAATGCCTTAGTCAATAGAGTGTTGTGTTGACAATCATTGTAATTCTCTCTAAATCATTGTATCCTGATTTGAGATAGTGAATCTCATTAGGTCCCTATACATCTTGCTCTTGAAGTCGTGTTACCTTTAGTTCAATAAGTCCTTTGTATCTTGATCTAAGGCAATGAGCCTTCTTACAAATCTTTTTTGGCAGTGAGCCTTATATTGTGAGTTAACTCTCATCGTGGGTTTTCCCTCATTAGGTTTTCCATGTAAATCTGGTGTTCTCCTTATGCTTGTGTGTGTTCTTTGTTTCTCCTTTTTGTTGATTTGGTTAGAAGTAGAATTTTGATATCTTTCATTATTCAAGAAATGTTGAAGTTGCTAAGGATTCAAACTGCTATATCATTCTTTGTTACTATTCTACTTAAAGGTTGCTTTATCTAGTAAAGAAGGTTATCTTGTGCTGAAAGAGTTAAGTTTTGATAAGACTAATTCATCCCCTCTCAATTTTTGAAAGTGTTCAACAACAACAATGGCATGTCTTAGTGAAGGTATGAAGGTTTTAATGGACGAGGATGTGAATGGAGAAGATGTTTCAATAGTAGAAGAACATGTGAAAACAAAGGTAATTGTTAATATTTTCCATTCTTATGATGATGAAGATGATGTTGATATGTATGCAGATAAGATGATGAAAGTGGAAGAAGAGATTTATGAAAAGGTGGCAATAAATGTAAAGGAGTGTGAAGAGGAAGTTCAAATGGAACTCTTTAATTTCCATGATATTGCTAATTTGTATGTAGGTGTTGTAGGGGATGGTGTAGATGAACATTAGTGGAGGAGGATGGATTGTGGTGGGTTGAATCCCATAAGAGAAGAGAAGAGAAGAGAGGAAATTTTATTTGGTGGAGTTTCATATATGGTGGAAAAATATCCATAAGTGAAAGGGATCGGTAAACAAATTTTGCAAAGAAAGATCTAGGAAGAGGTTTAGGTAAATGTTGGAAACGGTGAAGAAATAAAATTTTCATGGTACTTATGAAAGCATTGGAGTATGCTACAAATAGTTTATTATTTTGAAGGGTGTTTCAAACACTCAACTCCATTTTTTGAACAATGCTCATGAACTTCTTAACCGGTGTGTTTGATGTAGGAGCATTAGGGCTCACAAGCAATCTTGCATCACCAAAAATATATTTTCTTTTCATGTTCAATATTTTGCATTTTTGGTGTAGATTTGGGCTTCAAGATCATATTGTGAAGTGTTGTAAGGATATGATTATTTATTTGTGAGGACTTTATTTCTATTTCATACATCAAGGTCAAGTAGGGTGTTTAATGTGATTTGCAAAATTGCATAATTTCAAGGTTCTAGGGGTTGAAATGGTCTATTTACCATGGTGGACGGGGGTTTTAAAGGAAAATTAATCAATTTAATTAATTTGGATGCCTAGGGAAATGTGCATGAGACAAGTGACTCTTGGAATTCCATTATGGTCTTATTCTTTCAATTTTGGTTCCTAAAATGGAGAAAAAAATTAGTAATTTTTGAAAAACAAATTAACAACTCTTCAATTTTTGATTTGGGGTGAATGAGCATGACTTGGTTATTGATTTTATCCATTTTACAAAAGAATTCAACAACTACAAGGTTGGAGAAAGAACTTGTGGGTTGATCTTGAGAGTTGCATAAGAAAGAGTGCAGAAAATGAACTTGTGAAGAGAAAAGGAATAAAAGAAGAGAAAAAGGATTTTGTAGGTGTGTTGTAGGTGTTCAAGATAGCCATGAGAGCTTCATAATGAAGAGAAACATTAGGTTTCAAAAGATGAGTGAAGCCATGAAGGTTTGAATACACAAGGATTTGAAGACTGTTAGACAAGATGCGTCTAGAAATCTCATATATTTTTTTGAGTTTTATTCAATGTTGAATCCTCCATATATGTAGTTAATCTTGAGGAATTTTCATGTATGAATGTTGAAATAAAGTTATGTTTTAGATTTTTTTTCTATTTGTATGTTAATTTATGGATTGGATGACATGTTAAGGCTGCAAGATTAGGTAGTTTGATAAGACCCCTTAATTTTGACTGCACCAAAAGAATTCAAAATAGGGGATATTTTAGATCATATTATTAGACAAGATAGACAAAACAATGAATTGCAAATATTTCATCAAGCCTTGACAAATATAAAAGATGCAAACCCCACAATTGACAATTGGTTGCTACTTATGACAATATCATTTATGCAAACATCAATACAACAAAGAATGAAGAATTTAAAAATAGTATTTATTTGTTTTCAACAAATGATAATGTTCACAACTATAACAAAAAAAAAAAAAGTATCAAATCCAATTGCACGAAGCATTATAACAAAAATTGGAAGTGTTAGTGCCACAAAATGAGGTATAAATGATGAGCTTGATATGAAATTATTATTCAATAATAATTTAAAAGTAATGTTAACATCAAAATTATGGATAGAAGTGGGACTTGTAAATGGAGCTCTAAAATATATTCAAAATATTGTATATAGTCTTGGAATTGGACCCCATAACCACCAACATATGCACTTGTTGAGTATGATAGTTACTTTGGAATACCGTTTGAAGATCACCATCCACGTTAGAATACATATATTAGATGTACCTTTTCAACTATACAATGTGGCATTATTTATATCTACTATATTTTTATTGAAATAAAACTGATCAAATGAGAAAGTTAAGACTTATTATTATTTTTTGATAAGAATAGCTAAGTGGGAGATTGAACCTTGTGACTTCTTGCTTGCGACATGATATTTTAACCAATCAAACTAGGGCCCCTACTCCATTTTTAATATAATATAATATTATCATTTAATATAGCTAATTGAAATATATATATATATATATATATATAAAATCTTTTAATTTAATATATTAATCGATTATTATAGATCCTAATAATCACAAATCCATTTACTTTATATATATATATATATATAAAATCTTTTAATTTAATATATTAATCGATTATTATAGATCCTAATAATCACAAATCCATTTACTTTATATATATATATATATATAAAATAATATCAACTCTCCTATATTACAATATTAGATAGACATATTATTTAATATTTTTTAAAATAGTAATATATAATACATTATTATCATTTAATATAACCAATTCATATATATATTATATAATGTATTAAATTTAGTATATATTTTAATATAGTAATTATTTATATATTAACTATTGCAATTGTTACTAGCATATCTATCTTAAATATAATCTATATAAAATATGTAGAGAGATTTTTTTAGGTGTATATTTTTTTATTTAAAAAATATAGATTATATTTAAGATATATGCTAGTTTAATATCCACAATTTTGTGATGCTCATAAATTTTGCTCGACTTTATGTTGGGTTGAAACACAATTTACATGATGACTGAAATTGAGAAGAATAATGAACGAAAGGCATTTACTTTGAACTCTTGACAATTATTTATGTAGAAAAGTATGTTTCTTATGTATCACATCCCATTCATGTATATTGGCCAACAAAAATTGTTTACAAATCGTTATTTAAAAATTTGTTTGTAGGACAAAAAAAAAAAGTATATGTGACACATAAGGGACAATTTGAATTCTCACTATTGTTCTTAACAGTAGATATATAAATTTTACTCTATGCTTTTATGTTCTTGCACAAGTCCACCATGAGATAAATCTAGTGGGGGCGACCTAGAGCCAAACATAAAGGTGGGACCACCATAATTGGCTTGCCCCATCTGCTATTTTGATAATTTTGCAATCCCCCATCTCACCTGCCCATTCAAATTTGCATTGAAAATGGAAAGAACAAGAACATTCCACCATAAGGATTGCATGACCTTGTTTGAGCTTCATTTTCTCCAAGCGTATTTCACACACACTTTGTGAAACAAATAAAAATAACAAATTCCCTCAAAAAAAAATCTCTGAACATTTAGAGTGTCATGCCAAACTAATATGCTAAGCTATTAGACTTCTTTACCGATTATTCAAAATAATATCGTAGATAAAAGATTCTCTTCTATAAATCAAAGACTTGTGAATGAATAATTTTTTTCAATCATTCTTTCCTACAACATACTTTTGAGACTTGAATCTTGCTTTGAAACATAGATGATGATTGTGGTGATTGTGTTGATGCATGACTAATGCCTTGATAGACATGTATACAAGACGTGAAAGCAAATACAATGACACATGAATAAAGGGATGCCTATACTTTATGTCAATAGGGTTGTGTGGTAAAATGTTATTTGTTGGTGGTTAAAATAGTGTAATGACCAATTCTATGAATGCACATATTCTTTTTGATGTTGTATGTTGGCTCCTCTAAAGAAGATCATGAATAATGTCCTATATATTTGCCTTTTATTCAAGCTTGCCATAAATACAAGAATTTTCAAAATTGTCAAATGATTGAGTTTTGCATCCCTATAATTAAAATATTTAATTTCAAAATAATTTATAAAAAACTTATTGTATTTATTTGTTTTAGTTCAAGATTATACTAAATGATTTAAGACTTTTGAAAAATTATTCTAAGTTTTAGTTTAGTATTTTTTTTTTTTTTTTAGACTGCAGGAATCGGGTAGCACGACCCCCTATAAACTGCAGCTGCGCCTGGTAAACTTTTTAACGTGACCGGCGGCGCTGGCGCGACACACCCTCCGGTACCACAGGGACGGGGGAGACTAGAACTCGTGACCAGCAGAGCCGCAACGGAATTACTTAGCCATGAGCTAGGGCCCTCGCCCAAGTTTTAGTTTAGTATTAATTATAAGTAATTGTTTTAGATTAAATTTGATATTTGTCATTGTATTTAATAAATATTTGTTATAGATGTATTTAATAAACATTTGTTTTAACAATGCTATATTAATGATGATTAATTTGTGAAAATATATCACGATCACTCTAAATGAAGAAAAATAAAAACAATATGAAAATACATATGAATTAATTCACTTTTCAAATATAATTTCTTTTCTTTAATAAATATTTAAATGATATTTCTTGATAATTTGTTTGAAAAATAAAAAAATCTATATGAACCTTAATATCCCAACCATAACAAAATCAAACAAAACTCTTTGCAAACTTTTAAAATCACTAGAAACATAATCCATTATTTAAACAAATGAAATTGTTTTACAAACAAAATAAACAAAACAAAACAATGTGACTTATGTTAAATTTAAATAAACAAACAAAACTCTTTGCAAACTTTTAAAATCACTAGGAACATAATCCATTATTTAAACAAATGAAATTGTTTTACAAACAAAATAAATAAAACAAAATAATGTGACTTCTTTAAATTTAAATACTAAAACTAACAAGTGTCACATAGTGGCTAGTATTTGCCTTTATAGTATTTTAATTTTAATTATAATTTTAGATATAATAAAAAATAAATATAACTTTTATTAATGCGAATAAAATTAAATGTAAGTTTTTTTAATTATAGTATTAATATTAATAATTATAATTTTAGATATAATAAAAAATAAATATAACTTTTATTAATGCGAATAAAATTAAATGTAAGTTTTTTTAATTATAGTATTAATATTAATAATTAATAATTTTAGTTTAATTATACTATACAAAAATAAATTATATTATATAAAAATAATTATATATTAAAATTTTAAATATCAAACAAAATAAAAATCAAATTAAATGATAGTACAATATAATTAGAAGGAAAAAATGGTAATTATATAAATATAAAATTTATGTAATAACTAAGTTACATAATAATATGAATAATATAATATAAATTTAAATAATATTATTATATTATATTAAATAATATTTATTGATTATATAATATAAATTTAAATAATATTTTTTAAAATTATTTCATATTAAATAAAATATAAATAAAATAAAATGATTATATAATATACTTATAAGAAATAATAAAATAATGATTATTTAAAGATAAATTTATATAATAATTTTGTTAAATAATAATATGCAATATAATTTATTTGAAAAAAAAAAATCTATTAATTGCTTAAAATTATTTTAGCATAAATAAATAAATAATAATAATTTTGTTAATATATTACTAGTTTAATTTATAAAGTTAAGTGCGAATCATATACAATTTATAAATCTAACTACAAATCATTTTTTTACCATAAATCAACACTACCACAAGCGGTTTGAATGGTACCCATTGGGAGAATGATTCAAAATTTTGTTTGAAAAATAGTTGATTGTTTTTAAATTTTGTGCAAGAAAATTGTGTTAGTTGGGTTGAATTGAAATTTTGGGGGAGGGAAGTTAGCTAGAAGAATTCAAATGTAAAAATTTATCCGTGAAAAATAGACAAAATAATAGTTAACTTTCATTTTTCCTATAAATTGGTCAATAACACACAAGCCAATATATACTTTTTATAATCTATAAATTAAATATTTTACAAATTCACTTTATAAAATTAAATTTTTATTCACTTTTCCTACAAATCCGTCCATAACACACAAAATTGTCCATAACACACAAAATTATCAATAACACACAAAATCGTTTAGCCAATCATATACCTTTTATAATCTATAAAATTAAATATTTTTAAAAAATTATTAAGAAAGAAAACTAATTAATAACTAATTAAAAAAACAAAATAAACACAAAACTCATTGCAATTGTATTGGTGAAGGCAAGTACTAATTAAAAAAACTGACAAAAGGCAGAGAATGCACTTTTACGAAGTGATAAGTAACATGAAGGGCTAAGCCACTCGTCCTTTCTCCTTTCAGGAAGCCAGGAAGCCAGGAAGCTTATGATGGTATGTGCTAAAATCTGCTGTTATTTTTTATGAGAACACACGCAGTGCGTGGCGAACGAGGATGGCTGATACCGTAAGACCTTATAAATTCTTTTCATCCTCCCGCCATTCGCTTACTGGCTATTCTCGTCCGTTGTGTCATGGAAGGGTGGTTGCATCATGGCCGTTGCGACGGAACACGGATGCTCCAAAACTCGTTGTTAGAAAGAAATTGCTCGTTAATGATGAGAAATACCAACCTATAGCGAAGCCCAAGGTCGATATAAAGCAGCTTCTTGAGAAAAGCTCTCATGCCCAACCTGTTTCTGGTAACTTTACCTATTGCTGTTTCTTTATATAAATTTCTCAATGCTAAACAGACATAAATTGATTTCGCCCGGCGTATAGATTTTTGAATGTTCATTTTACCTTAAAAATTGTAATCCTAGCGGTAAGTTGAGTTATATTTTTAATATGAACTGCATTCATAAATTTGCAATGAAACAAATTGCAATACATTATAAATGAATCATTCTTGGTTAAGCACAATTAATCTTGATAAATTAGAGCTGGGTTGATAAATAAACAGTTATAAATGTGATAATTAAATGAGAGAAATTAGGTTCTTAATTCTGATATTGATGATGTGAAAAAGTGGCGGTGATATATAGAATTGAATGGCTATTATTATGAAAATTGTGCCCTCTGTCTAGTACATGTCTTGGGATTGAAATATACACAGAAAACTCCTGGGTTGATCCTGTGATTAGCATGTTCAATCCTGATTGCCGCTGATTTGAACCCTGACGCATTAATCTGAACTGTTAAAACACAGACTTCTCAAACCTGTTTGCTCTGATCTCTGGTATATATAAGCACTTGCAAGGACTGCAGCGGTTACAAACATTAAGAAAAACTGCCGGATCACTAGGGTCAAGTTCGGCTAGGTCAAACACCTGGTTCGACTGGCTTTAGGGCTCTGAGTGAAGGAGTGTAGACAGCATACACAAGCGTGCGAGTGACCTAAATGCAGATGATGCAGATTTTGAGTCGTTGTCCCCTAGAAATTGAAATCTGCTCTAGTAATTTCTCCATGTGATTACTTATGTTCCTCCTTATCCTTGCATATGAATAAATGGCACATTGAATGTTTTTAAATACCAAGACATAGCAACATGTCATTCGAACGTGTATGCATGCCGTGTGAACAATCTTGAGTTATGCAGAAATGAACCTAGGCAGGGTAGTGATGATTTCGAGGTGGGAAGCGAACGTATTCAGGTAAGTGCGAATGGGATGTAATAAACGATTGGTGAATGGAGATTTTGTAGGAGTAAGTGCAAATGAGGGTTAATGGAGAATCAGAGATAGATAAGGATTGGGGTGTGATGTCCCCATTTTGGTAGGGTGGTCTGTTAGTGTGAAGTAGCATAGATGTGTGTGTCTGTAGTTTTTATCTGATAGTTAGGAGTTTTGCTCCATGAGGACGTGTCCCCAGTGTTTTTATGCTATTTCGCGTAGCGGGTACAAAATAGGGATGCGGGGAAGGCTAGGAAACGTCCCCTAGCCGTCCCTTTTTTCCCTCCAAGTACTCGACACTTCTAGGGGACTTTTGGCAAAAGGCAGGGGACATAGGGTACTTCTAGAAGTACCTGAAACTTCCTAGCCAACCCTCGTCCGTACCGGGTACGGCTAGAAGTACCCTACGGCTCAGCAGCAAAAAAGACACATTTTTATAAAAAAAAAAGTTTTTTAAAATTAGAAAAAGGCATGGGCGGGCCCACAAGGGACGCCCCATGTCACTTAACCTAATTTATGTCTTATATATGCTCTAAAATGAGAAAAAGAAACTCATTTTTTACATTTGGCTTGTGAAGTGAAGGAGAGCAAAAGAAGAGCAGCTGAGTGAAGGAGTGAACAGCAGTTTGAACAACAGTGTGAAGTCAGTATCGTCATACTCCAGCCTTACGTTTGGATGTTAATCCCGAAGATGCTATGTAGATTGAGGAGGAGGATGCACATGAGGGATTGGTTGGGGTTCCATTAGTTGAGGCAGGTCCTTCTATTGACATGGACATTGGCATTGACTTAGACTTGAGCTCCGATGGCAAGGGCGATGCTGATTTAGACCTACCTTCTGCTGAATAGGGACCTTGGACAGCGATATATTTTCTTAGTTTTATGTTTATCATGTCGTTTCATAGTTGAGACTTGGAGCCTTTGGGCATTTTGGTTATAATTATCAGACTTTTATATGATATGTATGCACATTGATAATGAAAAGCATTTGAATTTTGTTAATTTGTTTGTCGATTCTCATGTGAAATCTCAATTCAAGTCTAATGATATGTATTAAGCTTATACAATATCTAGAATGAATGCTTTATCAATGTTATGCTATGAACATTTGAAATTTCTCTATATTTTTAAAAAATTCCCTATTTTTTTTATCAGCTGCCCCCTGCTGTCCCCTAAAAAATGACCCAAAAGTACCCCCGTACTGAAAACTCACCCCGTCGTACCGGGTACTCCCCGTCCCTGAAACCCCGTAGAGCATAGGTTAGGAGTGAAAGAAGATGGGTGTGTTTGTAGTTTTTGTCAGTTAGATAGTTGATCAATAAAATCAGGTTGTTGCTGCAATGATTCTCAGCAAAAGGGGACAAGATGGGTTGGTTAGCTGTCAGTAGTTTCAAATTTGTGGGGATTGTTTGTTAGTTAGTCACCATAATTTGTGGTGGTTTTTTGTCAGTTAAACTCCTCCAATTATGGAATTGATTGTCATACCTTTAGGATCTCATGAGGGGGAGAATATAGGCAGTGTGGGGAAGAAAGAGAGATTATCTTTGAAATAAGAAACCAAAAACCTTCTTCTAAGGTTGATGCGTTTTCAACCATTGCTGGGTGGGATGAAAACCCGCAGGTGCAATTAACAACAGCTTTTGGAGATGGAAACCGCCAACAACCATCATTGTTAGATAGCAGGAGCAGTAGTGAGAGCAGGATGTGAGGAGTTATGTTGATTTGCTAACACATTGGTCGATTTTTGAAAATGCAAAGAGTCCTTGTGTGTGCTCGGTACGACCAGTAAGCTGTTACAGTTTAATGTATTTCAATTCAGACGTGAATGTATTACTCAAATAAAAATAAAATTATTTGTTGTTGGAATATTTTTGGGAGTGTTTGGTTTATTTTTTGTATGTATTTAGTTTGAGTTGTTACAATGGTATTAGAGTTGTGATCTTGCTAGCTTGTGGAAAACCTATATGTTTTTTATTTTTTATTTTTTTAATAAAAATAAAACAAACTAAACATTCAAATAGGAAAAACCTAAAATTTCTGTCATTGCATGTCAGTGAGTGACGGGTTGTTTTAGTGTCAGTGGCAGCAAGTGACAGGGAAATGAGGTATCGGCTAAGGGAATAAAGGAAGCAAATGTCAAATGAGGAAGAGAATAAGGAAATTCTCAATGTAATGAAGTCCTTAAGGGATGGGCAACAACAATTCATTGGGCTCATCATCCAGAATATGTAGGGCAAGGAAACCAATCATGTACAAGGGACATCTACATCTGCAGCCATGAATCCAAACACTGTATTCAAGTCAACTACAACAGGTACAGGTCTACCTAAGGTCTTGCATTTGCAGAAAGAAACAACGACGTAGGACAAAGAGTGCCAAGTTTTGAGAAGATATCTCCTTCAATTATTTTTGTATGCTGAATTCAAAAACCAAAACTAGGAATGCAAGTAAACCCCCTTTGAATAGGTTTCATAAAGACTTGCAAAGGAGGTTGGGAAAGCTCATTGTCCCCTCATTTGATGCATCCATCAAAACTTTAGGGTGATCTTGGATCCACATATTAAATACCTACTTCTCATTGAGCCCCATGTATGAGGAGGACGTATTTAAATTTGCGGCCCTTTGCTTGGAAGGAGTTGCTTGAGTGGTGTTATTGTAGGTTGGTCACTCAAGAGCATAGCCTAATCACCATCTATGAATATTTTTATAGGAGGCTGATTGACATATTTGAGAAGCAAGATCCAAAGGAACACTTTCTGGAGTTTTCACAACTACAACACCATGGCTCAGTGGTTGCATATGCAGTTGATTTCCAGAGGGTAATTGTGATGGTCCTTGATGTGTTGGAGAGGCATCTCACTTTCCTTTTCATGGAGGGGTTGAGAGAGCCCCTTAGAGGCCTAGTCAAGGCCCTTGAATTGGATTCATTATAGATGGCCATAAAAAAGGCTTGGACATTGGAGACCACTACACCTAGTAGATCAAGGTGTACCACTAGAGGTGTGAGCAGAGGAGCATCACAACAAAGGACCCTATATGATCCTTTTCTGCAAAGATTGGGGGCTGCATCCTCTTGACTTGTGGATCACTAGGGGATAGGATGCACCTTTGGAAGTCAACAATTGGGTAACATGACCTGCAATGAGATGTGGAGGAAGTAGTTATGCTTTAGCTGCAAGTAGCCTTGGGATCTTACATATAGGTGCTTGGGAAAGGGGCGAGTACATTGCATAGAGGTGTACTTCAACAACGGGGGAGAGCTTGATTTGTGCAAGGAGGTATAGAGTGTGGGAATTGGTTGACATTTTAGATCATCCTATTTTTGTCTTGCTTGAGGGTAAGCAAATTCAAGGAGGGAGTCCTTGTAATGTTCCCATTTTTATAGAGTGGTTTGTTAGTGTAGAAGTAGCATAGATGGGTGTGTTTGTAGTTTTTGCCTCAACAAAAGGGCGACAATATGGGTTATTTAGTTGTCAATTATTTGTGGGGGTTACTTGTTAGTTAGACACCTCCAATTATGGAAATGATTGCCATAACTTCAAGATCCCATGAAGGGGAGAATATAGGCAATGTTGGGAAGAAAGGGAGATTATCTTTGAAATCAAAAACCAAAAACCTCCTTCAAAGATTGATGCAACTTCATCCCTTGGTGCCTAGGATGGAAACCTATAGCTATAGTTTATAGCGAATTCTAGGGACAAAAACCTCCAACAACCATCATTATTACATAGCATTAGTAGTAAGGAGAGCAAGACATGAGGAGTTTTGGTGATTTGCTAGCACATTGGCAATTTTTTGAAAGTTTAATAAGTCAATGTGTGTGTTTGGTACACCTTGTAAGCTATACAGTTTGATATATTTCAATTTAGATGTGAATGTATGATCAAATGAAATTAAAGTTATTTGTTGCTGGAATATTTTTGGGTGCATTTGGTTTATTTTTAGTTTAGGTTGTTACATGAGGCACAAACCCAACCTAGCACAAGAGTTTGCCATTGGTCGATATGTAATTGTATTAAACAAATGCCCCCAAGGTGGGTAGTGGGCACAAAATTAAATGGAAATTAGCATGAGTATGCTAATTTTTCCATTACGTTTTGCTCCCACTTTGAGGTGCATGTGAATCTATCATGGGCATGCATTTCAAAGTATGTGGGAATTCTTAATGAACATGAAAAATTAATTATTTAGACACTTAAAAAGGATATAGGATGTGTATAAAATAAGGGATCATTCTTGAATTCTTCATTAATGTTCGTTGGTGTGAATGCTCCATACAAAGTTGCAAAACAAAAAAGGATTTGCAATGAGTAGCTTATACCAGAGAAGCATAAATCTGCAAAAAATTGCAGAAATCGAGATTTTTAAAAAATTGTGGCTGTTCCCGATTTTTTCAGCTTGAAAATCGTGATTTTTTGGGCTGCGTTGACCGCCCAAAAAATTGTTGAAAATCGCCTTTAAATCGCGTTTAAATCCTTAAAAAAAGGTGCAAAAAATAATGAAAAAAATGTGAACCCTAAAAAGTGCCAAAAAAACCCTAAAAAACGCGCGGTTTTTGATAAAATATGGGGTCGCCAATCGATTAACTCATTGCCTGCAACTGAGATGATGCGCGAACACCCTAAGGTTTGCTGCGACTGGAGATTGGACGCGTTTTTTGACCGCCGACTATCTTCACGTGAACCAGGTATTTTGCTTTTACCATACGTGACTATCTTCAAACAAACCGTGCTGTTATTTAGTATATATGGCTGTATACAAATTTATTGTTAAATATTTGTATATATGGCTGTATCTAGTGATGGGTAGAAGCATAAATTTGTATATATGGCTGTTCCCGATTTTTTAAAAAGTATATTATAATTTAAGTTTGTTGTAGAATTTGTTAATAAATTTAGTATATATGGCTATATCCACATTAAGTATACATATATAAATTTTCTATATAATTATATTTTAAAAATACATCCACTGTAATTATACATATTTAAAAAATTTATTGTTATATATGTAATTTAAAAAATAAGGGATTACATATATTTAATGTGGCTGTTCCCGATTTTTCTTGAAATATACTATATTTTTTTCCTTTTTTTCAAATCCGATTTTTTCCCCATTTTTTCACGATTTTTCAAAAAATCCTAATTTTTTGGTTTGCCGATTTTTTCCCCAAACAATTTTTGCTGCTATGGCTTATACCACACAATTGAAAAGGGTACAAATTTCAAATTAACGCATTTGCCTCCAATAAATGAGAGATTGAAATAGGTGCAAATTGCAAATTAGAGAGAGAGAGAGAGAGAGAGAGAGAGAGAGAGAGAGAGAGAGAGAGAGAGAGAGTTAATAATTTGATAATGTTTTTCTTTGCGACAATGCGACAATGTGATATGGCACGTTCAATACGATCATTTGATAAGACTCCACTTGATTGTAGAAAATATAACAAGTTCCTAGGTGATTGGTGATAGATCCTCACTCAATGTGAACATGTGATTGATCGAAGCTGTGCTTGGATACGATAATGAGTTCCTATGTAGCACAAGTCATTGCTTAAAATCTTGAACATGAAAAGCATTAGTGATAATAAATGTCCCTTTCAATTGGATGCAAGGAATTGAAGGAGAGGGATAAATGACATGAGATAAAGTAGTAAAATAATTGAATCATATAAGCATGTAAGTACATATAGCATCATAAATCATGTGAAAATATGTAATAATTTCTATGGTATGACAAGTAGATAATGGATATCAAATAATAATTTCATTGACACATAAAATATGTAATGTAAAAAAGTTTCAACCTATACAAGCATGTAAGATCTTAAATTGGTAATGAGCATCAAGGCATAATGTTGCTCCCAATATAGGCAATCTAATAGGATAGCAACATAAGAAAGTGTAAGCACATCTAATGATAAAGTATCAAAATAAGATAAGGCTCATAAGTTTAGTAGCATAAGCATGACAAAATGATAAGCATGGAGCAACAAACATGAAGTCATAAGTAGTCAAGCATGATAACAATCAAGAGAAGGAAACATAGGTGATGAGAAAAATGAATATGAATAGTTATTATATATAGGAAGGCATCATAGGTCACGAAAACGTAAGATCATGGTAAGATGTAAATAACCAAAAGGTGATAAAGTATGTGGAGAAACATAACAATGCACAAAAATTACCGTAATTAAATATGAAAGTGATAAAAAGAAAGCATAGATGTTAAACATGATTATGATGAACAAAAAAGGAATGCTCTCCAAGTGGGGAAAACAAAGTATAGATCACAATAAGAATAGGGAAAATTCCAATAATAATATAGAAGGTGAAATGAGAATAAGACAAAGTAAATGATTGATAATCTAGAAGGTGAAATGGGAATAAGAGAAACATAGAAAACAAGGCATAAGCAAAATGGCCAAAATTTAGGAACACAATTTGATGAAAACAAAATTCTATAGGTGTATAGAGTATAGGAGTGCTCAATGTCTCAAGGGACATAGTTGGCAATGTCCACCTCTAGGAGGTCATCCTCTTCCCAAAAGGTCTCATCACGACTTGCATCTTCATTGCTTGCTTTTTCAATTATGTGTATTTCTTCTTGGTATGAATTTGTACTTTTTGTAAACACACTATCAAGAGGTGGCACATTTAGTGTTTATTTTCTTTGCCATTTTTCTTGAACCTTTGAATGTGGTTGTGTAGGAAGAGATTGCATTTCTTACACCACAATACCAGTCTTGTGAATCCATGTAGCAGTGTTCTTGTCTTGACACTGGCTTTTGTATTGTTGATTCTTTAGTTTTCTTTGGCTGGATGAATGATGATGCATGCTTGTCTTGACCCTTTTCTGTGTTTTGTTTTTTTCTGTGCATGTAATTTTTTCTGATATACCTCATGAAGACCTATTTCAGCTTCATGTGGAGGTAGCTTTGGAGTTGGCATGCAAATATCTAAAGTGAAGTGACTCAATCTCTCAATGGGTTCATATGAATCATATGGAATTTTGACCACTCACTTGTAATGAACAAATTTTATACTTTGATGTACAGTTGAAGGCATTGCCTTTAAGTGTTCTAGCCAAGGTCTACTATGTAGTATAGAGAATCTGTTAGAAGAAGAAATCACATGGCACGATATTTAAACCTCTTTTGGTCCAATTCTAAGTGGTAATATAGTAGAACCCAATGTATGAATCAAATGTCTAGAGCGTAAGGGTTGGGCTTCAAATGTTTTGAAACAAGGAACTCCTCGATGCATATGTTACTTTACTTTGTAGGATTAACAAAGATATCACCAATGACATGATCATGTAACTCACCTAACACATAATGGACCATGATGATTATTTTGTAGGATCTTATCAGAAATTGTGATCAATGGATTATGAGGAGAGGAAGATTTGACTTGAGAAATTATTGTTCCCCAGAAAGGCATGTGTATATAATGTATCATGTGAATAGATGTAATAACCATCTAAAGTGTTATGGTTCATGGCAACATGGCAACAAAATCTTGTGTCTCAACATGATTAGTATGGTTAGGGAAGTATTGGTATTGGTATAGACATGCAAATTTTGGTTTGGAGGTGCAACCACATGATTTCCATTGTTGTTCCTCTTCAAAATGAATCATGTTATTATACGTGAGATCTTGTTTTGTGTGTGTCAAGCCCATGTATGATGGAGTATGATGCCTTGGACCCTATGATCATGACAAAATGGTTTCTCATTATAATATTTTGGAAGTACCTTAATAGGATCCAATAGATGAATAGGGGGGGAAGAGTAAACAAGTTAGAGCTCAATAAGCTTTTAAGTTCATTGTCAAAGGGTTCCTATAATTTTTTAAACTCTCTAGGAGCAATTTGTTTGAAGGGATTACTAGTAGTAGCAACTTAATTAACATTTGCCTTCCTGTCCTTCTAATCATTGCTCTTAGAAATTAAGATCAAGTCTTTTGAGATTTTGAAGGATATAACAAAACATTAGGAGTTGATTACCCACATTTGAGAACATTTCTTGCCAGTAGCTTAGTATGACATGTTCATACAAATCCATGAAAGATGTGAAACTATTGAGATAAATACTATTGATAGTTGGCTTAAGCAATCCCTTGATAAAAATATTTTGCAATTCCAAATCATGCAAGGTATGATGCGATCTAGAACACAAGGACTGAAATTGTATGATAAAATTATTGATGCATTCATTAGGTCCTTGGGCACACTCAAATAAATTGGAAATAGTAACCTTAAGGCCCATGTTAGCTTTGAATTGCTTTAAAAATGCCTTGTTAAAATCAGAAAATGAATGTATAAACCCATAAGGCAATAAGCAAAATCATTCAATAACACAGTCTTCTAATTTTCTAGGGACAAGTTTAGTTATGAACTTATGAGTCCATCCTCATACATAAAGTCCAAACATGCAATAATGAAAAAACACAATGTTTGTTAAGGCCACCTTTGCCATCATACTTTGAAAAAAGATGTGATGCACAACCAATAGGTAGAAGATGCATAACAATTTTGAATGCCGATGGTGTGTTTCTAACCTCAATAAATTATTCATTGTCATGCTCCTAGGGCATAGTATCAATTGTTTTTCCAACTTTGTATTAAAATAATATTTAGTTTATTATTTAATGGTCAATATTGTATTTGTAAGATAAGATCGTTTCTTTAGTTTTCTTCTGTCTTTTTTAGAAACTTTCCATATTCATTATTTGTAAATCTCTATAAGATACTTTGTTAATATATCAAGATTTTTACTTTGTCTGTCTTTCATTCTGTTGAAATAGTACTATCTTTCGTTCTGTTGGCATAGTGCAACTAGGACAGTAAAGGGAACTAGAATGGTAACCAAAGAGAATTGGGCACCACTAGGATGTGTATATGTAGGAGCTACAAAAGAAACCATGGAAGAAGGTTGGGTACCGAGTATGTAAAGAGTGGAGTGAGGAATAGAATAGGGCATGGGAATGGATGAGGATATGTAATGGGGTGTATGTATGGGAATGGAATAGGATGTAGCTGTGTTAACCACTAGTGTGAGTAGGAATGACACTAGTCAAAGAAGTGGTAGGAACAAGAGATGTAGGAGTGATGGATTTGGTAAGGGGAATGTTAATGGGTTGGGAAGGAGGAGAAATATATGTGATAAGTGGCATGTGAGTTGTGGGTATGGTGGAGTAAAACCTAGGAGATAGGCCATATTGTGGAACAAAGTTAGGAGATGAGACAATAGTAGGGGAAGGCATAGCTGTGGATGGAGAAGGGAGGATAGATGCACTAGTCAAAGAGATAAGGGCAGCATCCTTAGCACGTATGGTTTTTTAAGTCTCCAACCCAAGTGGCCCATATCTGCTAATTGTATAAGGTTTTCAGTATTAGCTAAGCTAGGAAGGTTATGTGCAAATTATTGTTGAGCCACATATTTATCATAATCATATTCTTCGTTTTTGTTCTCAATGATAATAGTAGCAACGTTGCTCATGGGAACATTAGTAGAGACACTAATTTCAATTGATTGAGTCATATGGGGATTCATATGAACATTCCTTCACAAAGGAGGGTGTGATGGAAGAGACATTGGCTTACAAATAACTTGGAAAAGGAGAAAAATGAATAAATATTACCTCAGGGCTCATAAAAATCAGAAAATCAGTCAATAAGTAGGTCTGAAACAAGTGTGAAATGGAAACCCTAGAGGCCAATGTAATGGTGGGTAAAAGATAAGATATATCAATGAGCCATAAAACCCTAACAAAGATATAGCTATGAAGAGCATAGAATATAAACCCTGACAAGATCTGAAAATATGATGAAGCAATCATAAAGTACAGATCTGAAAAACTCTACTGAAGTGCAATAATGTCGCACAACTTTAATCAGCTATTCCTTTTTCTCCTATATATTTTTGTAGTGCAATAATGTCGCACAACTTGTAACTAGACCTGTTCACTATGTAGCACTGTTGACACCATCACCATATGAAGTGTTATAGTTCTTTATTTGTGTTACTTTCCTTTTGATCTCTTTGACTGCAAGAAACTAAACATGGATTTCTAATTGATCTGGCCATTTACCTGTACATGTTTTATATTCAAGTAATGAAATTTCTTAAATTCCGAGCCTTATTGCATTAAGCACCTAATCTTATATGCTTGTTTTGAAAATGTTTTTGATTTGTATATACCAGGCATGCTGAGGTGACAATCAACAGTTTTAGGAAGAACTCAGGAGGAGGGCATGAACAAAGTTGTAGGGCAGCCTGTCATTTGTCCAGATTTAGTGTTCTTGGTTCTGATTCTTGTCCTACCATGTTTCCTTGCAATTGTATCAGAGCTAGGTATGATAGTGGCGTAGGGGACATCATGTAGGGTGCAGCTTGAGGGGTAGTGTTGGATGTGACAATCCAATCTCCTAGATAAAAAGCTAGAGTGGAATGGTAGCTTAGTTCTACAATAGCCATAGGTTGTCTAGATAGGGTTGTCCTTGCTTCATAGTTCCATGGGGATGCGTCCCCCCGAAAAATGGGCCGTCTCGGAGACGGGGGCGTTTTTGAGACGTGGAGACGTCAAGGAAACATCCCCCCCGCCGTCTCCCCATCCCTTCGTTTTCTCCTGAACATTTCCTTGAAAAGGAGACTTTGTTGCGTCTCAGAGTCTTTTGGGCGTCTCCACTTGGAGTCTTCTGGGCGTCTCCAAGACTCCAAGTTTCCCACGTTCCCTATTAAAATAACGGTTTTTAAAAAAAAATTAAGAAACAAAGATTTACAATTTTACATAGTCAAATTTAAAGTTTAATAATAATATAAATTTTTAAGACTTCACTAAAGTAAGTGTAAATTAAATTTTTTTGTTTTATTTCTCATTTGACATTCTACCCGTGTGTCCCTGAGAGTGACCATCTGGAGATTGCGCAGGGAGTCTGAGAAGTGCGACTGCATCTGGAGAGCTCAATATTCATCAAATTTCTTTAAGGGTGGCATTATTAGTAGGTATGTTGCATTTTAGGTTTTTATTTTTAATTTTTTTTTTGCATTTTGAAAACCCATGACGGGCAAGGGTACGTTGCAATAGGGAATAAAAATCTGAGTGAATCCCTCAAAGGGATGTCAGCTCATGGAAGGCGATGAATCGCCTTCCATGAGCTGACATCCCTTTGAGGGATTCGCTCAATAGTTAATAGAACTGTTGACCAAATGCCTCAAACGGATGGCAGTTCTATTGAGCGATGTCAGCTCATGGAAGGCGATTCATCGCCTCTTCCATGAGCTGTCATCCCTTTGAGAGATTCGTCATTCTTCCAATCGATGACCCATTTTAATAAATAAAATTAAAAATATTAATTGTTTTCAATTTCCATTTTCCAATAAAGTTTATTTATAATTTTATGGTCTGCAAAATGAAAATCCAAAATGTGGACGCACAAGCAAGGCATGTGAACTGTTTGACTGAATGCATCAAGGGTTGATGAATTTAGTCAAACAGTTCCAATGCCTTGCTTGTGCTTCCACATTTTGCAGACCAGACCACATTTTTTATGCTTATCTTGCAATATTGCAATCCATGAGACCACATTTCTTTCAAGTTTCAAGTTTCAACTTTTAAGTTTTAAATTTCTAAGTTTGAGACTTTGAGTTTATAGGTCTGATTTTTTTTTTTTTACATCATAGGTCTGATTATTTTTTAACATTTTTTTTGCAGCATCATCATCATAATGAGTTCACACAACAAAAGTGATGATGGACCAGAAATTCAAAGTGCAAATGATTCATTAGATGATCCTGACTTTCAAATAGGAGGGGAGGCCGAGGGTGAAGTTCAACAAGAAGTACAACATGGCTCAGCCTGAAATACTCAAACTACCGCAAGTTCCATTGGTAGTAAAGATAATAGCTGCCCTTCAGAACTCCTTCAAGAATGGGCCAAGGGCCCCTTTGATCCAAAAAAACCTTTAAAACAATTTGCATCCAATGTAGCAACAAAGCTTGGGGAAACTGGGGGCACTAGATTATGGAAGTGTCATATGTGTAAGCTTACATGGTTTGGCAGCATTACAAGAATTAATGCACATTTTCTTCTTATTTGAGGCAAAGGTGTAGATGTATGCAAAGTTGTGGCAAGTAACTTGATGTACAGGGCTGAAATTTTAAAATTATGGGGTTGTAATGAGGATGAAGTGCCTACATCTGCCACATTGCAACATAAGAGTATGGGTGATCAGATTTCAGCAGTGTCTACTTCTACTTTGCAGAGTCAAAGGCCACCAAATCTGTTCAGTTCAATTGCAACAGAGCCTAGGGGGAAACGTAAGATGGCATCTTCACAACCTTTAGCAGATTTATTCAATGTGCAAGCAAAGGATGAGGTAGATGATGCCATTGGCAAATTCTTCTTTGCCAATGGCATTCCATTCCACGTGGCTCGCTCTCCTTATTATAAGGAAGCTGTGTCAAAGATAATAAGGGCAGGACAATCATATGTGCCACTAGGGGAGAATAAATTGAGGACAACAATCTTGGATCAAAACTATTCCAAGATTAATATTTTGATGGAGAAGATGAAGAGAACCTGGGTTACAAGTGGATGCAGCATAGTCATGGATGGGTGGACGAACATTAGGCATCGTCCACTCATCAATATCATCATCACATCTATAGTAGGCCCTTATTTCCTTAGGGCTATTGATTGTTTAGGGCATAGCAAGGATGCCCATTATCAGTTTCAGATCCTCAAGGATGCTATAGAGGAGGTTGGGCCACAAAATGTGGTGCAAGTAGTGACAGATGCGGCCCATGTGTGCAGATCTGCAGGTAGGTTGATTGAGGCAGCCTATAGACATATTTTCTGGACTCCTGGTTGTGTGCATGCTATGAATAATGCACTTAAGGACATGGGTAAAATCAGCTGGATCAAATCTATTGTCAGTGATGCTAGAGATGTGCAGATGTTTATTTGCAACCATCATCATTCCCATGCACTTTTCAGGTCCTTCTCCAAGAAGAAATTCTTGAAGCTTGTAGAGACTTGCTATGCATCATACTTTATTCTCTTGGAGAGGATGCTTGAGTTGCAAGAGCCATTGCAACTAATGGTAATGACAGTAGAATGGAATAGATGGCCTGAGTCAAAGACACATCAAGGATTGAGGGTTAAGGAGGTGGTGAAGAATGATGTCTTTTGGGTTGATGCCAAATATATTGTATCCATCATTAAGCCAGTCTTCAAAGTTATTAGATTTGGGGATTCTAATGCACCTTCCCTTGGAGAGGTATACGAGTGCATTGATTCCATGCTTGATCAAATGAAGGCTAAAGTGCGAGAGAAGGACCCCACAATGCAATTCTACACCGAGCATATTTATCCAATCATTCAGCATAGATGGGAGAAACTCAACACTCCCTTACACATGGCTGCCTACGCATTGAACCCAAAGTGGTATGTGCCACGTCCCGGTAGAGTGACACCTATGGAGGATGTTGAGGTGAAGGAAGGGTTCATGAAGGCCATTGACAAAATGTATGATCCTATAGAGGCCAGCTTGCTTCGTACTAAGTGGACAAAATTTGCTACTCTTTGGGGATATTCAGAGGCAGCCAAAGTAGATTTGGAGACTATGTCACAGGAGGACCCCAAGTTGTGGCGGACTATGCATGGGCCTAGATCTTTGATTACTACTCTAGCCATTCGTTTGCTGTCCCAGGTTTCTAGTTCTTCTGCTTCTGAGAGGAACTGGTCCACTTATAACTTCATCCACTCTGTTAAGAGGAACAGGCTCACTTTTAGGAGGGCAAATAAGCTTGTGGCTGTCCATAGTGCCTTACGTCTCATTGATCGCAACACAACTACATACAAGGAGAGTCCAACAGCCAGATGGGATGTAGAGCTAGAAGAGCCATAATAGATAGATGATGATGCTACACAGACAGGGCTGGTTGGTATTGGTTTAGATGAGTTTGAGCATTTGGAGTCCCCGTCTGACGGTTACAGTGATGAGGAGATTGGCATGGAGCTTGGAGTTGGAGATGATTAGATCATTAGAGGCTTCAAGCCATTAGCTATTTAGTATTTAGTATTTTGTTTTTGAAGTTTGAAGTTTGAACACTATTAGTGTTGTGTAGATAACTTGATACTTGATTGTAATTATGAATCATGACTATGAAATTTTGAAATTCAAATTATGAAATAGCTAGTTCTCATTCCAATCACAATGTCTATTAAGTTACAAGTATATTTTCATTGTTTCAATGTTCACTAGTTCAATGAAATTATTGCAATGTGTTTAAACTCTAAAATTTACTTATTCCGTAGGCTTTTACAGTTATACATCTTTTTATAACTAATTTTTCAAGTACTATATGTATTTCAGCGCACCACTCCCCCGCCGTCCCCCCTCCGTCCCCTCACCGCCCCCAAACTTAGGCCCCCTACCCCCTACCCCCGCGCCCCCGAAACCCGTCTCTTGCCGTCCCCCCGTCCCTGTCCCCGAAACTTGGTGGAACTATGCAGCTTGCTTTGATTCATAGCCTCTTCATCTTTTCCAATTTTTTTAAGCAGATGACAAATTTGGAGTTAATAATTTCTTCTTATCTGATTGACAGCATTGGTTTGCCAGAAATATAACAAGAAGTGAATTTTCTCTCATGCCAGTTAATTGTTATTGTAAAATGTTCTCCATGGTAGCCAATCAGCTTTCTGGACCATCAGTTGATTGCCAATTTGAATAATGTTTCTATTCCTTTTAAGTTATTGATATGCTCAGTTTATCATGAGTCTCCTTTGGTGTTGTCTTGAAGGCTAATATGATCCTTTATAGTGTTGTCTATATGTGGTATGCCATCAACGAATAGCATGGCAAGGATGAGAAGGCTTTACTACGATTATGGTAACCATCTGACATCGTTTCTCAGAATATTGGAAGGCCATAAGATTCTGAAAATTTCATTATGTTGTTGAAAGAGAATTTTGCATTAGTATGTAACGTATAACTACTCCAAGAGCCCACTAGGATGGGCTTTTCTAGAGAATGTTATAGCATCGGTTATTGTACTCTGAAATGCTAGGCAGACCCAAGGATATGTGAACTGTCTGTTAAGGATTTTGATATATACAAATTACATTAGTAGGGAAAGAATTGTTACTGTTTCCAAACCTCCTACAAGAGCCTCACTTCTATGATTATCGCCATTGTATTTCCAGTAATGGTTCCATCTTCTGTTGTGTATTTCCAGGTATATGATGAATCCCTTGGTGCCTCCAAGCTTCCTTGCCAAACATAATAAATAAATAAATAAAGAAACTATGTTAATGTCCATACATGACCAAATAGGTCAATGGGGCAGTACAAGTACAACTAGCTTAGAGTAGCAGTTCAATATGTCTCCGATGAAGTATAAAGAAAATAAAAGCAGCACAACAATAATCTGGCAAAGATGAGATTAGTGCAAAACCAGGCACATGTCCATCTCTCATTGTTTGCATGAAGCTTAAATCTTGCATACAGGTTTTGCAGCACTTTTTTTTTTGTAGGGTGCACATAATATGCAGAGTTTGTTGATTCTGTTAAATACTTGCCTTTTTTTCCTTTAAAATTTAAGCTTTTTAATTTTACTCATAAAGATTGTTGCTATTAGCAGGTACTGTACCGGCCATACATGCTGATTGTCAAACATGGCTGCCTCCTGCTCCGAAAGTGGAAAAACCTCGATCTATCTATAATGCAGCCACCTTAGCATACTTGGGAGATTGTATTTATGAGGTGCATATCTCTCATTTATTTTTTGTTTTATCACTATTTTTTTTTCTCCTGATGATAATTTGGTAATATGATATTGGATGTATGAATTGTGTTTCCAATTTCCATCTTGATGAAAATCAAATTTATAAGAGCGTGCACAGAGAATAGTTTATCTTCTGCACTTGAACTTACAAGCAGACTAGTACGCCTTCTGCTTTGTTGGTTTTGATATATCGCAGATCACTTGTGTTTGTAGTGGTTGAACTCCTATTTGTTTAATATACAACTGACAATAGTGCAAATATATTTCAATACAAGATCATATATCTAACAGTCAGATTGTATATGAGAGTGTATGCTTTTTGTCGATTCCCTGTTCTAGTTTGGCCTTGGTTGAGTTACCTTCTTATTATGTCAGTTTCTGATTTGAGCAATGTAGTTCCATGCCTTGTTTATTAACTCCTGAATGAAAATTTCAATATCTTTATAATATAGGTTGGTGCTATCAGGGAACATTATCATGTCCCATTGTGTTAAAAACTTAAAATAGAACTCTTGTTACCGAATTCAGTTTTCTTATCCATCCACAATTAGAGTGAAGGTGTATCATTTTAATAGTGGAAAAGCTAACGCCTGACACTTCTAAAGCACAACTTTTATGAACATATCTTAAAATTTTATTGATTTATTTTTTCTACTTGTCAAGATTGACAATTCAGGTTTTTTTAGCTGAAATAATTTCTGTTGTAGTAAATCTCCTTACATTTTACATTTTTATTTTATTTGTCAAAAAACTGCTTTATGGCAGATTTATCATTAATGCAAGAAGAACACATTAGCTTCAACGCTTTTGGTAAAAGCATTTATGGTATTTGCCATATTGTTGTTGGTCCACTAGGAATAGTTCACTGCCTCTTTAATCTAGAGGACAAGAATAAGCAATGTAAAGTGGTAACTTGTTAGTAATATATGGGTTTCTCATCTAAAATTGATATTTTTGAGGAGAAAAAGTAGTATATAAATTATATAAATACTGAAAAGTTTAGGACCTGGTGTAGATCAGTTCAGAGAAGGTTTTAGATATCAATCATCTAAATATACAAGAAGCAAACAAGCTTGTGGTCCAAACAAGGAAATAGAGATAAGATGTGAACTAGACCACTGTCTTTTTGAATCTCAGTCGCATAGCGACCATAGCGACTGCCAAAGTAGCTTTCTTTAGCTTAGGCTAGAGCTAGGAACTGACTTTCTTCTCATGTCTGAACTCCCCACGCATTTGATAATTTATGGGGTGATATCAAAGAAGAAATACAGGACAGGGGAGAATAAGTCAATTGATTCAGGTCTCTTCATCAAATCAGAGCAAATTAATTAGTAATCTTGAATGGGATACAATGTCTAGAATCCTCAGAAATTATCCTCCTTGTTTCAATCTTAACTATATTTTTATCCAAATAGCCCTATATTTATCGTATGCAAATCCTTGTTTTGTTACAAAAATTGGGGGAAGTGGGGTCAAGTGAGTGAAATTTCAGTGAAAATAATGTTAGAAATGCCATTGGCAACAGCTGAGCCCAACTGATGAGGAAGTGGTGTGCAAAATTTACAAGAGAAATTTTGAGACGTGATATGAGGAAATAAATTGAATTCCATTGGATAATGCTGGTGGGGTCCCATCACTTCACCAACATGTGAAAAGGATTTCCCAGTATGTATACAAAATGGGTCACATGTGCACAATATTCTTTATTGTAGTCACAAGTCTTGTTTCAGTGTTAGCTTCGATGGCACATTTCTGTAGCATAAAATTTGAGAAGTATCAGAAGGGTTTCTAACTCTTAAGCATACTGAAAAGCGAAATAAATTCTTCTTGACCTCTCTTAGAAACTCTATGAATCTCCTTTACAAGAATTTTTTCATGTTAGAAGGAGCAACAAGAACTGAGTCTGCTACAACTTTAGATCTCTTAGAGGCCTTCAAAATTGAGATTGTTTGAGATTTTATTAATTAGTGAAGTTTGGGGACATTGGATTATTATATTCCACTGTTTAAGTTATAATACATAACACTTTTTTTTGTACTTTATGTTGAGTGTATGGAATTTCCAAACTGGAAATTTTGGGTTAAAGAATTTCTACCAGTCGAAGTGCAGAGAAAGGTCAGGCAATTTAATCTGTCACAAGTCATGCAGTCTTTGTGGGTAAAGAATATTATATTGTCAAGTATTATACGTATATTATGTAGAAGTTGACAAGGACCTGCATTAGTTGTGATTTAACTCTATGACAGACTGTAGAAAGAAAGAATGAAATTGTATTAACGTCCACAGATTATATTCTCTTGTTAAAGGAGACTATGGAGGTTATCCTCATATAAGGCTAGTTATATGGTAAAGCATGTCCTGAAGACTAATATTACTGCATCTTTCATCTTTCACATTGGAATATTGTGCCACTCTTCCATAATTCTATCCTTCTTTTGTGTAATCTGTTCCTGCTATTGGTTTAGATATTATCAGATCTATATTATAGTTCAATTTTTCTGACGGTTGTTTACATGTCAACAAAATTTATTTCTGTATCCTTCATTAGCATTGAATATTATGGTGCTACTTGGGGGGAAAGATTTTGTGTTGACAAGAAACATTATGATGTTTGGCTGACGATAGTATATTTTATGTTCATGATTGATATGCATGCCATAATGCAAGTGGATGTTGCTATCGTCCTTTGAGTAGAATGATTAAAATAAATTTTCACCATGAGCATGTACCATCAAGATTCAATATATTATATCCACATGGAAGTTCATAAAAATTGACATGTGGGTTCTGCTCCTCTTTTTCACCATTGAGTGTCACATTAAAACCGATAAGGTTAAAAAATAAAGCAAGATATTGCTCTTAAATGCCATTTACTATTTATAGAAAGAATTATGACTGACATTTTGATACAAAAAACTTAAAAAGTGTCCGTCAGTTCAGAATAAGTGTTGATAAAATCCTATTGCTTGGCCATAAATGTAATAGGAAGAAGCATGACCTTTTCTGATATCATCTTTCAGTCACCATCGAAACACAATTTTTTTTTGTCTGTTTTGCCATAAAATAAAAACCCAGAATTTGTAGTCATGCTTCAGGGTTGACACAACTTAAGAGATGAGTGCATGAGCACCTAATAAAATGAAAATAAAAGTAAAACAATAATAAGTCATAATTGTAATAAATATGAACGATATAGTCATTCAATCAAAGAGGCATATTGTATAAAGTTTAAACAATCCTATCAAATGACAATGTAATCATTTATTTCATATTTACCACTTTTAATTTTTGTAGTATCTCAGTATGGATTAATCAGCACACTTTTGTGTCATACATATGGAAGAAAACAAAACTATTGGAAACAAAACGAATGCTTACTATCTATACTTATAGACTTGAAGATGTTATTTATTATTTAACATATATCTATTATTGGGAAATTTTTGTATGGAACAGGGGCTGCTCTGAAAAAAAATTTCTTTAATTCTGAACCACTTCTGGATTTTCATTACACCCTTGAATGACATTGCAAACTTAAAAATCTTATATTTTTTTTTCTTTTAGACTTTTACTAATAGTCAGTACTTGGGCAACTTTTATAGAGTTTACAACTGCCTAAAAATAATTGAATAAAACAATAAAATTAAGTGCCCTTCATGTTGTTTTCCAACTAGGCAAGTAAAGCTTAAAAAACATTAAAAATAGGTGTCCAAAAACAACTCCAAAAAATTGAGATTGACTTCACCTAAAATGAATGACTAATTTATAGATAAAATCCCATACATTATCTTCCTAAAAATAGCTGCACCTAAATTTCAAGCAAACTATAGAATGTATGAAAACATCTACAGAAGCATAAGACTTCATCAAAACCATTGTTATCTTTGCCAAAAATTGGGATAATTTCAGCAGCAACTAAGACTTTAGTAGTAGCAGTTCAACTTTGTCACCATTAGTAGTTTGAATTTGTCAGCATTGCTTCGTCGACATCTCTTTTCCAACAATGTTTTTGCCAATTTGACATCAGATCTACTGACATTCCGTCGAATCCTTGTATTGGCAACTTTGTCTTCAAATCTGAGTGTATTATCTCTCCTAGTCCTTTAGTCATAATATTTGCTGATTGTTCTTCTGACTTGAAAACTAAATTTTAACTTTCATGTCTTGTACCCACTCTCTTATGTAATGACACTTCAATTCTTTGTTTTGTCCTTGCATGAAATTGAATTGTTACTCACTTGTATTCCTCCATCATTGTCACAAGTATCACTGGAATATTTCTTTGTTCTTATCCTAGATCTTCCATGTTTTTTCTCTTCTTACTTATGCCCTTGCTATGTTCATTTTTTGCTTTTTCCTTGACTGTTCCGTCGATTTCCATTTCTTTGGGAGTTTTTGCTTTGTTTCTGTTTTCTTTGTAACTTCTGTCCTCCTTTTCCCAGTAGCTTTTGTCTTTATTTTCTCTAACTTCACTCTCCTCCTCTGCCTTCATATTGTGTTCCAATTTCTTCAACATCTATTTTTTATCGTCCACTTAGACAAATATCCTACTGAGCATCTATGTTATTGAGTTCTTTGATTTTGCTCCCCATATTGCAAAAATATGATCTTAGTTTAGGTATCTAGGATGGCCTGGGGTTTTCCCAAGGGCTGGCCCAGGCAGGGCCCATAGGGGACTTGGTGTGCTTAGGTTGGACCTTGGGCAAACCCTGGTCTATCTTGGGGGAAAAACCAAAAAAATTTTCAAATAATTAAAAAAGAATGTTGTATTGTTCATTACATACTATGAGCTGTTTGTGTCATGCTTCAATTGCAGCCTTCTTTCTGTTTGCTATCCAGATGATGTTTGCTCCCCTTCTCAACTCAGCTTGACACTTGTAGAGGATCGAAATAAAGAGATGTGTGGGGGCATATATGCATACATGTCTTTGAAGTTTGAAGTTTTAACATTCAACGGTGGATAGCATTATTTATTCTATTATGTGTATTTATAATATCATGTCTTTTGCATATCTATACTATTATTTATAGATTATGGTCTACAAATTATTATTATAATTATATTTTTATATAATATAAGTATATTATTATATATTTATAATAATAAATATATTATTTATATTTTATATAATACAACAATAAATATAATTATAGTATTAACTATTATAAAATAATCATACATTGTAAAAAATCTGTTATATTTATATATTTTTAATAGAGTATTATGTTATAAAATTGTATATTTATATTAAATCTAATATATTTAATATGTATATTATTATATATATTATATCTAATTTATATACATTCGACCGTACGAGCATGGGAAAAAGCTGCCATATTGTGAACCCAAACTTTGAACTTGTCCCCAAACCTTGACCTGAATTGACAACTTAGCTGAGCATCTATGTTTGCTATATTTTTCTGCTCAGCCTCTACTTGTGTAATGACCTCTCCTTTCACTCCCTCTAAATTTTTCTCTCATGGTGAGCCTTCTTCGAATTTTCAGATCAACCTAATTTTTGTCCAAATTGTTATCTTCCTCTATAGCTTTGACAATACTTTCCTTCTTGAACTTTGCCTTCTGTACAGTTTTTTGCTTAGGTTTGACATTTTCCTACTCAGACTTTACAATCTCCACCATTGCTTTTTGATTCATTGCTTAGTATGTTCCACCTCATTGTTTGAATGAAATGTGTTATTAACCAATCCATCATTTTCATTGCTTTTTCTTACTTGACTTCTTATTAATCTTATTTCAGAATGCTTATCTATTTAGATTTGGAGGATGAGTTTTCCTTACCTTGTAACTTTGTGTAACAACATTGCTTGAACTTGATGTAGTTTTTGAACTTCAAGCTTTTTCTTCTTGATTCCAAATTAGTCCTTGTCTTACTGTTTCTTTTCCTTTCTTCAAGTGATTTGTATAGACACCTCCTTGAACAAATATAGTGTCTCTTGAAATAAAGTTTTTCCTACCTTGAAGGGAATCAAATTTATAGGCTTTGCTTTCTGCACTAAAAACTATAAATATGCATGCTTCGCTTTTTGCATCCAATTTCTATCTTTTCTCATCATCAATGTGAACATAAGCCAAACAACAAAATACAAACAAAGAATTAGGCTCCTATTCATGATATAAACAACAGTGTTAATTGCTTCAGCCCAAAACGTTCTATCCATACTCTTTGCTTTTAGCATGCTTATTGTTGATTCTATTATTGTTTTGTTCTCTTTTTATGCAACTCCATTTTGTTGCAGTGTACAAGATGCCGTTAATTGTCTCATGATTCTATTCCTTGCATAAAATTCATTAAATTCTTCTGAACATAATTCACTTCCTCTAATTGTTCTTAAACACTTTATGTATCTTCTATTTCTTTTTCTACTATAATTTTAAACATTTTGAATGCTTCAAAAGCATCACTCTTATTCTTCAAAAAATAAATTCATACATATCTACTACAATCATCAATAAATGCAATAATGTTGTGCTTCATACCTATGCTTGCTTTGGACATAGCACCACACAAATTTGAATGAATAAGCTCCAATTGCTGATTTGCTTCATGCAGTTCTGGGCAACTTGTCCTAGTGGTTTTTCCAAGTGCACAACCCTCGTACACTTCCTTTCCTCTTGCTTGAATCTTTGGTAATGCATGTGCCATATTTTATTGATACAATATATACAATCCTGGAAAAGTAAGGCGTCCATTACCTTGGTGCCATAATTAACTTGCATCCTCAATAGTAGTATTGTAAACATTTGATTCACTTGCTTTGATTCTCAATGGGAACATTCAGTTTTTTGAGAGCTCTGTAGTAGCAATCATCTTTCTTCCCTGCCTCTTATCATAGATAGGGCAAATTTTATCATTGAATGCAAGTTTGATTCCTTTCTCAACTAGTTGTCCAACCCTCATCAGATTATGCGTCAGTTGTGGTGAGTGACATGTACCAACAATTTTTGCTTTTCCTTGTGTACTTATATCCAATTTTCTTTTTCCACAAACTTCATGAGCTTTATTATCACCCAATCTTACTTCACTTTTAAAATTTTCATCACTCTTTGAAAATGCCTCTTAACAATTCGTCATATGATTAGAACAACCCGAATCTAGAAACCATACATCATTGCTTGTGTTTTCAAGTTTGTTGCATGAAAGAGAGTACTGTGGTTGATCTTCATCTTTTCCTTGCTTTTGACTTTAATTTATATTATTTGTGTATTCTTGTGGACAGTTTTCTTTTCTTCCTTCATTTAAATTCTTGAATCTGCAGTCTATCTTTATATGACCAAATATCCTGCAATAATTGGCTATCTTCCTGTATCAAATCTACATCCACCCAAAAACCAGAGCCTCTACTTTGTCCTCTTCCTTTGGAGTTTGGAGTTCTCTGCTTTATTGCCTTGAGGAAAACTAGTACTCGATCCTTGATTATTATTGATATTTGCCTTTGACTTAGGTGCTTGATCTAGACCACCCATACACTTTATCTTCTCTCCATGAGTAAGTAATGATCCAATCAGCACTTTAACCTTTAAAGCATTTAAATTGTTGCACTCATCTGAAGTAATAGCGAGATGCATCCACTTGGGTGTAAGAGATCTCAAGATCTTTTTCACAACCACATCATCTTTTACTGCCTCCTCATATGTTCAGCTTATTCACTATGTTTGTCACTCAAACACAATAAACTTCAACTTTTTCATTATCTTTAATTCTTCAATTCTCAAAGTTCATTGTCAGGGTTTGAAGCTTTGTAATCCTTACCTGATATGTATCTTGATATGCACTTTGTAAAGCTGTCCATACTTCCTTTGATGTCTTGCAACCTGCAACTTTTGGATAAATAGTTGGACTTATAGCCTCTAAATGTAGAAAAATGCTTGAGTATCATTTTTCTCCTCTTCTTTCTTCTATAACTTATCTTATGCATTCTATTTTGAGGTTTAGCATACCCACTTGCTCCTATGTCCCCTACACCTTTCCTTCTTAATACTCTTTTCAATTGGTTTCTCCAATAATCAAAATTATCACCTTTAAATTGTGGAACTGGTAGTATTCCATTGTTAGTAGCAGGATCTTGAACTGTGGTGAAGGAGCTTTAGATCTGAACTTGTCTAGTGTAACTCTCACTTGCACTAATAAACACTTGTGCTGATAAACCCTCTCTTAAAAATTATGTATGGAATAGGGGCTACTCTGAAATATATTCTTTTATTCTGGACCGCTTCTGAATTTTCATTACAACCTTGAATCACATTACAAACATTAATATCTTCTGATTTTTACTTCTAGTAATAATCAGCACATGGATGACTTTTTTAGGGTTTACAATTACCTAAAAATAACTGAAACGAAACAACTAAATTAAGTGGCATTCGTGCTGTTTTCCAATTGGGCAATTAAAGCTTAAAAAACATGAAAAATAGGCATCCAAAAACAGTAGATTGCCCTCCTATAAATGGCTCCTAAAAATACCAAAAAACAACTTGAAAAAATCTGTGATCAATTTTCATGTAAACTAAGCAACTAATTTATAAGAATATACTATAAAATATCTTCCTAAAAATAGTCACGCCAAAATTTCCGGTGAACTGTAGAATGTATGAAAATGTCTTCAGCAGCATAAGACTTCATCAGCAACTGCTATTATTTTTGTCAGCAACTGAGCTAACTTCAGTAGGAATTTAGACTCCAGCAGCAGCGGTTCAACTTCATGAGCATCACTTAATTTCATTAGCATCACTTCATCAACATCTCTTATCCAACAGCATTCAGCTGATTTGACATCAAATTTTCCTACAATTAGTACTTATTTATTGGCTTTCAAACCAAATCTTCTCTCTATGGCAATGTCAAATAAGTTTTATTTCAAGCTTTCCTTAATAAATAGTTATGGAAACAAGATGAAAAAACACATTCCAAAACATGGGATATTATTTGAAAATATAGTTAGTCCCTAAGATATATTGATTTTCACGTCAAGACTTTTCACCTTTATGGTAATCCCAAATAGGAACCAATTCAAGTTTTCCTTGATAAATAGTTCTCTAAACATATTCCAAAACATGGCAGTGTTAGTGTGATACCAATCCAGATAAACTAACTTGTGATTAAAAAGGTACAAAATCAACTGAATTATTGTGTCATACCCCGCCAAGTTAGATTGCAACACTTACAGAAATCACAGCATTTATTGGATCACAGCCATTAAATTATAACATGGGCAATGTAAATATGGTGGCGCCCAGATAAAAATAATAAAAGCATTTAAATGAAATTAAATTGATAGTATCATTGGCTGCAATTCCTAAAGACATTTAATTAAATATTAGAAGGGTTCGAGTCATTGATCAAGGGTGAATAGTTGTGACTCTTTCAAAAGGCAGAAATCATGAAAGGTTGTGACTCCCTCAAGAAGAAGATATAAAGGGGAGGTCATTTCTTGGGGAAGAGATCATTCATTCAAGCATCATTCAAACATTAACTTTCCAATCCATCAAGAAATATCAATCAGCAATAATCTAGCAAATTCATCAAGTAATCAGTGTTGAATTTGAGGAAGTGTCTTGCAAATAGGGAGGATGAAACTATTAAAATAATGTTATTTATTTATTTATTAATGCTCAATATTGTAAAATATTGTAAAATATCCTGATAAGATCGTCCTTGTTGTCCAAGATCTTATCTGAAGTTTCTTTTAGAAACTTCCTGCTTTTCCTGAAGATAAGATCGTCTCCGATCTTATCCTTCCGGCTCGTTGTAAATCTTGTAAACTATTTATTGAGCGTCTTGCTCATTGTTAATATATCAATTAATTTACCAAATTACTGCGTAATATGGTATCAGAGCACAGGAAATAAATTTTTTTCGAAAAATTTATAATTTCTTTTTCAAAATTATTTTGTTTCAAATTTTTTTCGAAAATTACTTTTGGTAATTTCCTGGTGTATTCTCTGAAAAATTTGAGAATTTTTTCGTTTTCGAAGGGCATCATTCGAAAATTATTTTTTGGATAATTTTCGTGGCTTATCTGAAAATTTCGTGGCTGTGCTCGCGTGTTCGTGGGTTTGTGTTCTCTTTGACTCCTGGCCAATTCGTGAGAGTTAGTGCCTGGAAGTTGTGGCCGCGCGTTTCTTCTCTGCAATTTGAAGCATGCGTTTCTTCTCTGCATTTTCTTATACTCGCGTTTTGTGGGTTCTTTGAGGCCGCGTTTTTTACATCTGGTTTGGCCGCGGTTTTCATTCTGGTTGGTCGCCATTTTCTGTGTTTCTGGCATCTCTGTCTAACGCCGCGATTTCTGAAACCTCTCTTGTCGCATTTTTTGGACATGACTTCTACTCACGTGTTTTCTGCTTTTAGAAGGTCGTTGTTTGCTCTTTGCTACGATGCCTAGGGCTCTACTTTGTCTGGCACGATTTTGTGAAGATTTCAGCAAATTTATGCAATTTTCTGATCATCAATGGCCGCCTAGCGCTTTCTGGATGCTCGACTAGGGTTTTGTACCCTCAGATCAAGTTGAATTTTTTTTCTGATTACAGATTCTTGGTGGGTTTTTCGAGAGCTCAACTGGGTTGGTCTCCGAATTTTTTGGGTACATTGTTTTTCGTGCCTCGAATTTTGTGCCATCTGTACACTGTACTTTCTGTAGTTTGTACCTGAATCTGTCTCTGTTTTCTGCATTGGAATTCGTGCCTCAAGTTTGTGCATCAGCGTCTTCTCAGTACCTCGTTTTTCGTGCCTCGAAAGCGTGAAGATGGCCAGTTTAAGCAATTTAATGCTAGAGGGCAGCCAGAGATTTAATGGCAAAAATTACAACACCTGGAAGCAGCGGATGTTAACAATTTTTGAATATCGTTGCCTTGATCAGATGATCCTCGACAAAGCTACTCGTCCCAACACGGCGGGTAAGGATCAGGAGAAGTTTGATGAGTAGAATCGTGAAGCGGTAATGCTTATTAAGCTTTCGGTTATTGATGATCAGCTCCCTCAGATTCCACTTGGAAAATCAGCTAAGGAGATCTGGGATCACTTGAAGGGTTTGCATGAAACTTCCGACAAAAGCCGTGCGTTTTTCTTGAAGAATATGCTGTTTTCTATCATGATGGATGAGAAGACAACTCTGCAAGCGCACTTGAATAAAATCCAGGAGATCAGAGATCAGTTGGAGGCGATTGGTCGGAAAATGAAGGAGGAAGACATGGTAAAATGATCACCCACGAAGAGAGCCCTACCGAAGTCCTATGAACACTTCATAGAGACTCTCAACATTATGTCTACTAATGTTGATCTTAAGTTTCCAAATTTGTGCACTATCCTGTTGTAGCAGGATCGCTGGAGACAACAGTTCGGTAGCAGTGAATCATCATCCTCCACGGAGCAGGCTTTTGCAGCCAAAACCCATCCGAAGCATCATGGAAAAGGTCAGCCTTCACAGCAGAAAGGCTCCAGTCAGACCAGTCCGAAGAAGAAAAATGTTCAGTGTAACTACTGTCATAAATTTGGCCACATCAAGAAAGATTGCCGTGCTCGTTTGGCCTTTGAGCAAAAGAAGCAGTGGAGGGTTTCAGAAGTTTAATGTCGCCAAGCACTCGGTGCTGCATGGGAATCACTTTATGCACCGGGATATTAAAGGCCCGCTGGTGACTCATGTCAAATCCTCCGGGCTTGGTACATAGATTCTGGTGCCTCGCGTCATTTCTCACATAGGCGTGATTGGTTCACAGACTTTTCCCCTTGCACTGACTCAGTGATCTTTGGAGGAGGTGAGGAATACACAGTTGTCGACACAGGCACTGTTCAGGTTCAATCTGGCGGGAGGGATCTCATATTCCTCAACGTGTATTATGTACCTGATATTGAGCTCAATCTTCTCTCAGTCAGTCAGATTATGCGACATTCTCCCCAGATGGATGTGGTATTCAGCTCGCATAGATGTTTGATTGTTGATCGAGAA
>VDFB02333711.1:0-25145 GCA_007258455.2 Sequoia sempervirens | reverse complement strand
ATTCCAAAGTGGACTAGAGTTGGTGACAAGGCATTTTCTAACGTGAAGACAACTTTGACTCATGCTCCTGTACTCAAAGGGCCTAATTGGGAACTTCCTTTCCACATCCATACTAATGCATCAGATTATGCCATAGGATCAGTCTTAAGATAGAAAGAAGGATCTGTTGAAAATGTCATTTATTTTGTCAACAAAAATTTACAAGGAGTTGAATTCAACTATATAGTGACAGAGAAAGAAATGTTGGCAGTAATCTATGCATTAAACAAATTTAGACATTACATAATGGGTTACCAAATCTTTGTGCACACTGATCATGCAACCATTAGATATCTCATGAATAAACCTTTGATCACGGGTAGGTTAGCAAGATGGTTATTGTTGATGCAGGAGTTTGATATAACCATTGTGGATAAGCCAGGGAAGACCAATGTTGTTACAGATTTTCTTTCAAGGCTGAATACATCAGAAGACAATCAACCCATAGATGACTCTTTTCCTAATGAGCATCTATTCTCCCTCAATATACAAACACCTTGGTATGTTGACATAGCCAATTATTTGGTCACAGGTAGAGTTCCTTCTCACTTCTCTCCACAAGAGAAAAGGGCACTCAATGAAAAATATTTTCCTTTCTCTTGGATTGTTGGATGTTTGTTTTATACTGGGCTAGACCATGCCATGAGGAGATGTGTGAGAGAAGATGAGACATATGAAATTTTGCATGCATTTCACAACAAACCATGTGGAGGAAACTTTGTAGCCAAGAGGAAAACAATGAAGATTTTGAACATAGGATATTACTAGCCAACACTCCACAAGGATGCAGGAAGGTATACCAGAAAATGTGATAGATGTCAAAGAATGGGCAAACCAACCAGATCTGATGAGATGCCACTTTTCCCTCAGGTAGTAATCACTCCCTTTGACAAGTGGGGATTGGATTTTGTGGGACCCATTGACCCTCCATCAAATGGTAAGTCTTATATATTGGTATGCATTGATTATGTGACAAAGTGGGTAGAAGCTAAGGCAATGAAACATGCAAGAGACAACAAGGTTGTATATTTTCTTTATGAGGATATTTTCACAAAATATGGAGTTCCAAGATAAATAGTGACTAATCAAGGGGCTAAATTCACATCAAGCCTTGTTGTAGGAGTAGTTAATGAGTACAACATAAGGCAGACGAAGTCTACTCCTTGTCACCCACAGGGTAATGGCCAAATTGAGGTAACCAATAGAGAAATTGAAGCCATTCTGACCAAAAAGGTAGCTATTCATAGAAAGGATTGGAAAAATAGATTACCAAAATTTATTTAGACCTATAGGACAACCTAGAAAACAACTACAGGCTTCACTCCATTTGAGTTGTTGTATGGAAAGACAGTCAGGATGCCCATTGAATTTGAATATAAGACTCTTAGGACTACAGTAGATTTGGGGATGGATATTTTTGAGGCACAGAGAGAAAGAATCATGCAGCTAAATGTTTTGGATGAGATAAGGAGAGAAACCCTGCATCATATAGAGGTAGTGTAGAATTAGAGAATCAAGTGGCATGCCAAATTTATCAAAAATAAGAAATTCCAACCAAGAGATTAGGCCCTACTCTATGACTCAAGATATCATGACAATGCAAGAAAATTGCAAACAAGGTGGCTAGGACCATATGAAGTCACTGAGGTCTTTCCTAATGGAGTTGTTCAGCTTACTACCATTGAACCTATCAGATTCAAGCTACTTGTCAATGGTCATCGCCTCAAATTATATCACAAGCCAGCTTCCAAATAAGAGTTCCTTTAGCAATTCACCCAACATTTAGCACCCGAGCTTCCTACAACCGAAGAAAGTGGACCTAGTGTCCCTCCTTCTGGCTAATTAAGGTACGCACTTGTCATAATAAAGACTTTCGCTCTTGTGGAAGTCCATTTCTTCACCCATCTACCCATTCACCCATCCATCACCACCTTTCTCTCTCTTCCATCACTTCCTTCCACCTTACCTTATTCCACTTCATTTTCATTAATTGCTCAATTTATTCCCTAAAAAGGCGAATGATACTTTCTTCATGATCTTTGCACCAAATCCTCCACACATTCGGGTATGTGTGCATTAATTGTTATCCTTTAATCATCTTTTAAGTTAATTCATTTAATCACTATACGTTAGTATAGACATTCACATAACATGTCAGTATTCCCTATCAAATCACCATTCCCATCTTGCATGTGCAGACACATGTCCAAATTGAGGTTGGGGGCAAAGAAAAATATATGAATATATTGCCCATGTGTCAATTTATGCTAGGCTACATTAGAAAATTTAAATGAGCCAATTTGAAATATAACTGAGAGGATGACTCCCATGTGTGAAGTGACACTAACTGTAGCTACCATTTCTTCCTATCATAATTCTCCTTTATCACTTTTCTTTCCATTATTGACCCTATCATAATCCTGAGTTGCAAGAAAAAGGTAAAACAGTGCCAGCGAAAAATTTAGTCGAGCATTACACCGAAATTTATTAGGCATTAGAAGGTGTTTTCCTTTCATACATGAATTGTAGGAAATAAATTTTGCATAGTGATAGTTGATTGCGCATACCGGGAGGAGGGTTAATTCAAAATGAGCCCTTAGTTCATGATGTCTCATACAGAATGCACAATGCCTAGCCGAGTTTAGAAACTATGGATGTTAGATTACTTCCCTAAGCCAGATGGCTTTGATGAAAACATTGCACTGAATGCCCACACAAGGAAAATCAATGCGAAAGGGTTGGAGGTTGTGGCAACCAGGAAAGATCTGCAGAGGTTGTGGTTACTCGTTAATGGCTTAACATTATCCTACCTCCAGATGCTAGGTCAGCTAGGGCTGAGCCACATACGGTGACCTCCAATCAACGTGGATAAACAGGTAAAAACCTCTCTCTCACCAAACCACAAGTAGGCACATCTACATTATAAGGTATCTTCACCTTTGCAGTCATTTGTCGAACTCCCATTTAGTACATTTCAAGCTTTTGAATCACATGAGGCACAGAAGGAGGACGAATGTGCCCAACGTGCTATACAATCTTCTCTCAATCATGGTGGTTGAGACCCAAAAGGTAGGGATAACTTTGTTTCCCACCATTGTTTGATTAAATTTCTGGTTGAAAATTCTCTGCTTGATGTATCTACAATAACCTGGGAAGAATTTATAAATGTTGATCAAATTAGAATTGGCACTTGCAACCTAGGGTTTTTCCTCAACCTCATAGGCCTAGTAGGAGATTGAGCATGGCTAAATCCACTCGTGGTGCTTCAACCTCTGGTGCAGGACCTAGTGTAAACCCTCCTACAATAGAAGAAACCATAGAAATTAGTTCTTCTAGAATAGAGCACTCAAAAAAGAAATCTCCTCCTTAGATTTTGATGACGACATTCCACTTGGCACCTTGATGAAAATCCAGGATACATAAGAGAGAAGCCTAAAATGAGAAAAGGAAAATCTAAAAAGGTATCCTAATGCAGCAGAAAGCGCAACAAGTTCTAAGAAGAGGAAGGCTGACACTATTCATCCTACAACCAAAGGAAAATGTGAGAGACCTCCTAGGAAATCAAGACCAATTGGGCCTGTGATTGGTATGCCTCCATAGGAAAGCCCTAAGCCTAGTGAGACATCACATGAGGACCCTAAAGCTCCAATTGGGCAGGAGAATGTTGAAGAAGAAGATATATTTGGGAGAGCAACAAATATAACATTGGCCACCGCTTAACATTGCGTAAGAGTTTGAGGAAAATTAGCATCTCCTCAAGAACGTGGGTAAGAAGTTCAGAGTAAAGAGGTCTTGGCAAGAATAACTAGAACCAGAGCAGGAGTTCCTATAGCCATAACAAAAACAAGAACAAGAGCCCTTGCAGCAAGAAGTGGGAGAAGAAATAGTACCCTCATAGCCAAAGACAACTGGACAGCCTGAGTCCATGCAGATAGTACTATATGAGGAGCAACCATCGACAAAAAGACTAGTAGGAATTCATAATCCTCTTGATTTTATAGTACATATAGAAATTTTGAATTTATGGAAAGAAATACAAAGGAGGGAGGAAGAATGGAAAAAGGAAAAACATAAATTGAAAAAGGAAATTCAAAAGAGAGATGAGGAAATTGAAGATGAGGATGCAAAAATTGCCACCCTGAAGAAGAGGGTGGATGATATGGCAACCTTGGTACCATAGATTTTGGAATGTAGGACCCCTCCAAGGGTCTATGCTCTGCACCTGAAAGAGAAATATCTCTCTTTTAAGTTGTCAAGGATTGCCTCAGGTTTGAATCCTTCTATTGACACCCCTGTTGAATTTTTCAATGATTATAGGATATCCTCCCCTAAAATGAAGAATTTGCTATGTGAGTTTTATTTGCATAATTATGTTGTAACTCAAGACCATGATTGGAATCTATAGTTGTATGTTGGGGATTTCCAATTAATAGAATTTATGTCTTGGGTGCAAAATGATATTAGTTGGGAATAGCAACATGGGGCATATAAGCAATTAGAGTCTAACATCCCTCTGCCCATTAGGGTTGAATCAAGCAACCCAAAGGATACTTACAAAGAATGGATTAGAATGCTTCTCAAACCTAGTTATGGAAACATGATTATGCCTTGGATTGAGGCAATTTATAATGAGTATGAGGTAAAGGTAGCAACAAAGGAGGAAACTATGAGAAGATACCTATCACAAAGATGGAATAGCATAACTGACGAGCTAAAATAGGATGAACCCCATTCCATGCACAATTATGCCACAACACTAAAAAGGATTGATAGGTATATTTAGATTGGGAGAATGAAGGGGTGATTTTGGCTTCCCCTAACTTTCCAGTCACCCATTCTCATGTGGCCCGTGCCAAACTTTAGGTTCTACCAATATGAAATTGTTGCAGAGAGACAAAGATGGAGCAGATTGGATAGATTAGAAGGATTCTATTGGGACCCTAATTCACGCTTAGCAGCTACTGATGTTGGACAACTACCAGTTGCAAATTTCAAAGCTTTGACCAAGCAGAAGAACAACCCTTCCCTTGCTGGAGGACTAGCAAAATGTTAGGTTGGGGTGAGTGATGAGCCTAGTTTTTGGTCCAATTTTGGGTAGAATCTATAGTTTATTTGATGGTAGTTGTCATGGAATTTGATGTTAAATGTTGATATTTTCATAATGTTTCCCTCAAACCATATACATATGGGCTTAATCCTATTTCTGCAAGTTCTAATGACATTGGCATATTATGTGGATTATCTATATTGATTTTGCATGTGGTTAATGAATGTTCCTTAAGATGGTTATAGATATGCAATTATTGTGCATACTAACATTGTCATGCAAATTTAATTGAGGATGCTAAAGACACTGCCAGTTGGGCATGCACCATAACATCCAACAAAGGAATTGCTCAAAGGTCAAAGGAGGTCGACGATAGAAGATTCCTCATGCAACTGAATGTAGCCGCCTTGTAGTGGACTTTAATGATTGAGTAGACGTGGGTGTTACTATTGTGCTAAATCTACGTTTGGACCCGCATTTCTGGCCAGATTCCATGCACATGTAACCGCCACCACTCCACTTTCTCTGTTTTCCCTAAATGGTGTCCTCCCAGTCATGGAGTTGACTTCCTTGTCTAGTTGATAGTATAAATAAAGATTGGATGCTCCTTCTTTGGGAGGTTGCATTATTTGATATTGTACTTGCATTCTCAAGTCTTCAATAATACAAATACATTACTTTTGTACTCATGATTTACATGAATAAAATAAAGTTCTAAGTTTGAGCATCCGAAGTTCTTATTAGTTTTAGAGGATACTTATCCAAGGGGTCCCACTTTGAGTAATACATCCTTAGTTTAGTATTACTTGTTGTTTAGTAATTAGTTAGAAACTAGCACCAACTGCTCTCTTCACTAGAATTCCATTATGTAATCGTTCCCAGAGCTGAAGTAGACAAAGTAGTGCCCTGTTTTTTGCTCATATTTTCATTTTTGTTATGCATTTTAGTTTGATGTAGTTGTTGATTGATGTTTGGAATTTATGGTATTCCTTTCTAAGCAATTTACTTTCAATATTGTGAGTTCTTTAGCTATAGAATGAAAATGGCTACTTTGGGTTCCTAGTGCACATACTGTGCCGACCCATTTCAATTTCACATCCTTGGGTTGACAAGTTAAATGCACCTTAATGATGATTGAAATAGCTATTCAAGTTAGATGTCCAATCTCTGAATCATGTTTGTAAGGGCTTAGTTATTAAATCATTTGAGGCCAACAGTCTACATCTGTATATGTATCCATAGTGAAATTTCACTCTTTGGATACCATAGTCCAAAATATTTAGTTTCCGTCAAATACTTGAATATCCTCTTCATTGCTTTAACACAAGTCTCATTAGGTGTTTCTTGAAATATAGCAACCATTCCAAATGCTTGCATAATATCCATTCTGGATGTTGTTACATATAGTAAATTTCCAATCATGGACTTGTACAAAGTTTGATATGCCAGAGCTAATTAATCATCTTTAATTAACTTGCATTCAATAACAATAGGTGTTGCAACCAGATTGCAATATTCCATCCTGAACTTGCTTAACATCTCTTTAATATACTTGTGTTGTGAAATGAAAATACCTTTGTCTAATTCTACAATACACAACCCAAGAAAGAAAGATAATTCTCCTAACATAAACATCTCAAATTCATTTTGCATTTCCTTCTAAAATTCCTTACACATGTCATCACTGCTACCTCCAAAAATTATGTCATCCACATAGACCATAACTATCAACAATTGACCTCCTTCTATTTTTATGTATAAATTACTATATGCACATCCTCTTTAGAATCCTTACTACTGCAAGTATCCATCCAACCTTGAATACAAAGATCTGGGAGATTGCTTGAGTCCATAAAAAGCCTTCTTCAACCTACAAACATAGTTTGGATTGCTAGAACATTGAAACCCTTCCAGTTGTTCAATATAGACTTCTTCTTCTAGCTTCCCATTCAAGAATGATGACTTCACATCCATCTGGGACACATTGTAATTCTTAAAATCTGAAAGAGCTAAGACCATCCTAATTTCCTCCAATCTTGCCCTTGGAGAAAATGTCTCTTCAAAGTCTATACCTTCAACTTGAGCATACCCTTTACACACAAGTCTTGCCTTGTTCAGGATCACTTCGCCTTCATTTATCTTGTTTATGAACACCCACTTAGTTCCAATCACATTCTTGTCTTTAGGTCTTGGGACAAGTTCCCAAGTTTCATTCTTCATGATTTGATTCAATTCTTCTATCATAGCCTCTATCCATCCTTTCACTTTTCTTGTGTCATTGTAATACTTAGGCTCTACCTCTGACAGTAATGTAAAGTGTACTTTCTCACTTGCTCTCTCAATTCTCTTCTTGGTCTAAACTCCACTATCTTTGTCACCTATAATTTGATCTACGAAGTGATATTTTTTAACATACTTTGCTAGAGTTTTTGAAACAACTTCTTCTGAATCATCAATGATGTTGTAAATTGATTCTTCATCATCTTCTTCTTCTAGAATACTAGTAGATTGAATAGTCTCATCAACTTTCACATTTTCAATTTCTACTATTCTCTTGAGTCTTTTATTGTAACATATGTAAGCTTTACTTCTTAAAGAATATCCAAGAAAATTCCTTCATCTAACCTGGAATCAAAATTTCCCAAGTTTTCTTCATCTCTCTTGATGTAGCACTTCCTATCAAATATTTCGAGGTGCCTAACTGACATCGGTCTTCCTCTCCATAGCTCATATGGTATTTTGTCAATTTTGTACTTGATTTGAACTCTATTCAGAATGTATGTAGTTGCATATGTAGCTTCTCTCTAGTACATATCAGGTAAATTTTATTGGCATAACATAGCTCTTGCCATCTCTTGTACAATTTGGTTCTTTCTTTCAACAACTCCATTTCATTGTAGAGTTTTAGGGGTAGAGAATTTCCTCTAAATCCCATGCTCTTCAAAAAATTTGTCATACTTCCTAGTAGTGAATTCTCCACCTTTGTTAGATCTCAAAACCTTGGTTGTCCTTCTAGTTTCATTTTCTATTAATGCCTTTAATTCTTTAAACATTTCAAATGCTTCTGACTTCTCTTTTAGAAATATTATCCAAGTCATCCTAGTGTAATCATCTATGGACATCATAAAATACTTGTCACCTTGCATAATTCTAGTCCTCATTAGCCTGCACAAAACTGTATGAACTAGATCTAATATTTTTGATGTAGAATACTCCTTAGTAGGATATCTACTTCTTGTTTGCTTCCCTTCATGGCATGGCTTGTAACTAGTTGATTGAGGTTTCTTAATCTTTGGTATATCTCAGACCAATCCTTTCAAGCTAATCTTTACAATATCATCAAAACTTATGTCCTAATATTTTGTGCTAGAGCCAGCTTTCATATTTCTACATAGTGAGGCAACTCTATCCATTCAACTCACTGAGATGGTAAATATCATTGTCTATCCCACTACCTTCACAATCAGTTCATCGATAATGGATTCCCTAATTTTACAACCTTCATCACTAATAGTTTATAGCCTTTGTCACACATATGACTAACACTTAATAGATTATGATTTAAACCTTCAACGTACAAAACATCTAGTGCTGACCTATTTGGTGTTATATGGTTGAGGTGTATACATTTCATTAAGGACAACCTAAATGACATTGTTTTAGGTCACGAAGGGTATAAATACAGTGAGAATTGTTGTATGGAAAGTGTGAAGTGTGTGTGATGTGAAAGATGTGAAAGTGAGCAATAGTATTGATATGATTTCAAGCCTTAATACCTGACTTCCTAATGCATTGAGCATAAGGTTTCTACATTTCAGTCTATTTAATGTGTTGTTTGTGCTTCAGTGGAACTACAAAGTCCTTTGTTTTCATCTTCAATTGAAAGAATGGGCTTTGGTTTGTTATCTCGATATAGCAATTATGATACATTTTCCTCATCAATAATTTCTTTGTTCAAATCTCCCCACTTTGTCAAAGTGGTAGATGCTATCTTGATTGTCTTTGATACCTTGTCTATAGGTTGAGGATTCCCATAGGATCTAGGAGAAACAAACAATTCTCCAATTACAAAAGAGTCTTTTTTCAATTTATAGTCTCCACCGCCATTGTCTTTGATTACTACTTTGATATCAAGGATGTTTTGCAAGATGGTTGTCTTTGATTCAGAGGTAGAAGCTAGGGTAGATGGTTCAATGAAAGAGGAGGGTGTCGGCACTTCATTATTCTTAGGAACGTGTGGAACCCTATAGTACTTTTCTTCTAGGTTCTTACAATAGTAAAATGGTTAGGGATCACCATGGATTTTGATTTCTCTATCTTCATAAGGAAACTTGATGCATTGATGGTAAGTGGAAGCTACAGTTTGCATGGTGTGGATCCATGGATGACCAAGAATTATGTTGTATGGAAGGTCAAGGTCAAGCACTTGACAATTAGTTTCTACAATTGTGGGTCCTACTTGGATAGGGATTTTGATTGTGCCTTCAGAACTTCATTCTTGATCATCATATGCTCTAATGGTAACCCCTTTTTCCTTTTCAATAATATCTTCAGAATAGCCCAAGTTCTTGATCAATTGAAGGGTACAAATATTAAGGTCAACACCTCCATCCACCTAGACTATTTTGACTTTGTTTTTATGGATGAGGACCTCAAGATGCAATGCTCAATTATGCAATGGTTTCATGGGAAGTTCTTGCTCAAAAAATGTAAGGAGATTAGGGGTGGTAACGTGTCCAACCATAGCTTGAAATTGTTTGGTATCAAGATTATCAGGTACAGATGATGAAGACAAAGCCTTTTCTAGGATGTCCTTATGTGCAAGGGATATTTTCAATAACTCTAAGATAGAGATTTGGGTAGTGGTCTTTTTCAATTGGTCCAAAAGACTATAATCATTGGGATTTGACTTCAATGGTGGTGCCCTAGATTACGATGGTGCTCCTTAGATGGTGACTTTCCCTCTATGTGTGGTAACTCCACACTCTACACTAGGTCCTTTGATGGTGATGACGAATATAAGATGATCAAAAGATGCTACAACATTGTTGTAAACATGACCTATGTTGTGATAATCCTTCCCTTTTCCATTATCATTTCCCTTGTTATGGTTCAACATCGGATCCTTGTATATCTTAAGGTCTTTATTTTCGAGGTTTTGATCCACAATTACATCTTTGTTATCGATAAGATCTTGAATAATATTTTTCATTTTCATGCAACTTGATGTTTTGTGTCCCTTGATTTTGTGAAAATCACAAAGATCCTCCTCTCTATACCATGGGGGTTTGACTTGAGGCTCTTGGTAGTTCTTGTAATTGGGAAGTGTGACCAGATTAGATTGTACCAATTTTTGCATTACCACTTCAATAGGTTCCCCCAAGGGTGTGTACTTGCATCGTTGAAGGTAATTGTTTTGAGGTGGTGGTCCTCTTTGAGGGTTGGCATTATTGATCATTTGTTGGTTATTTTGTGGCTATGTGTTTAGTTGTTGTGTGTTTTGTTTCGTATTTGTCTATTTTGGAGCATTTAACACCACTTTTGCGTCAACTACATCGTCATTAGTAACATTCTTGTTTTTGGCCCATATATGGGGTTTGTCATTGGAACTAGATGATGGATGATTTTCTTTGTATGCTTGTGCTTCTCCTTGTGCGATGAGGGCTCTTTCAATGTTAAGACCCTTAGGGATGAGTTCTTCATAAATTGATATGTATTGCATTTTTTAGTTGGAAAGATAGGTCCATTTTTATATTTGCAATAATGATCTTGATTTGTTGTTTCTTTGGAATGGACCATTTATATTTACTAGTTCCATTCCTCCATCATTGCAAAAAAAAATCAAATTATTCCCCCTTGCTTTGTTTAAGTTTATATAGTTCCTCAAAACTTACGTCCATATCAATATTGTAGGAGAAGTGTGTTACAAACTAATCTATTATTTCTTGAAAAGTTTGGATTCCTAGAGGTAAGTGCAAGAACCACTCTATGGCTTGGCCTCCTAAACTGGATGGGAAGAGATGCATCAAATAAGAGTCATTGTATGCCACTTCCACACAGGCCACATAAAATTCCTTAATGTGATATTTTTCATTTCCTCACCCTTTGTATTTGTCAAATTTGGGGATCTCAATCCTGGTGGGAATGGTATCATTGCAATGTTATGATCAAAAGGATATGGACATAAGTCTCATATGACATACAATTTCTTTGTTTCCCAGCTTGGATATCTTGAATCTATTGTGTAAGTGTTTTGATTTGCGAAGAAAGACCCTCTCGAGGATTGTTTGGTGGTGGAGCATACATGTTGTATTGAGGAATGGTACATGAATTGTATATGGAATTTTAGTAAGGTGGTGTGTTCATGTTGAATGTATTGAATGGTGTGTATGGTGGATTTTTTTGATATTGCATATTTAATGGTGATAAGGGTGGTGGTGTATTGTATGCTCCATGTGAATTTTGGTTGAGGAAATTTTGTTGCAAATTTGCATATTGTTGTTGTTGATTATAGTACAATCCTTGTTGTTGTTATTGTTGTACAAGCAATTGTTGTTGCTGGGCATATTTTTATTGTTGTGCTTGTAATTATTGTTGGGCTTGTTGGGCTTTCAATTGGTATTTTTGAGCCTGCAATACTTGTTGTGCTTTCAAGGCTTGTTGAATTTGTTGTGCTTGCAAGGCTTGTTGAGCTTGGTGTGCTTGCAAGGCTTGTTGAGCTTGTTGTGCTTGCAAGGATTTTTGAGCTTGTTGTGCTTGCAAGACTTGTTGAGCTTGTTAATAAGTAATAGATTGTTGATGAAAAATAGAATTTTTTCCTTTAGGTGATGGTATGGTGTTTGGATTTGGGACATATTGGTTTGATTGAATGTATTGGCTTTGATGGGATGTTTTGATTTGGTGAAATTTGTGGTGGATTTTATATGATTTGATTGTGATGGAGAATTGTGTTGATTTTCATATTGATGTGAGACCAAATTTTAGTTGTTGGACACTTGATTGTGATTTGACACATGTTGACTTTGTTGTATGGGAACTTATCCTTGATTTTTTTGTGATATAAGTCCTTACAAAATTTGGGATTGTGATGGAGGAATATAAGTTTGAGGACCCATTTGATTTTTCATTGTTTGTGGGATTCCTTGATGTTGAGACAAAGGTTGGGAACTTTGATATGATGCCACTTGGTGTTGTGATGTTTGTGGAAAACCCTGGTTTTGGACCAATGGATTTTGAGGATTACCTTCATTCACTTGATTTTTGGTCAATGGATTTCCTTGATGTTGAGGTACTTGATTTTGATGGTGTTGTGATGATTGACCTTGCAATGTTGGATTTCCTTGATTTTGATTTATTTTTCCTTGGAGATTCAATTTGGGGTTAAGGAAACACTAGGGGCATTGGTTTGAACATTTTGGGTATTTGATGTAAGTGGAGGATGTGGTTGTGCATGAAATTTTGGTGCAATGTTTGTGTTATGGGGATGTGATGCAAGTGACATGTTTGGATGTTGAGGGTGTTGAGGGATGGGGATGCTTTTGTTTTGAATACCCAAGTTTGTGTTATTGACTATACTTTGAGTGTGACCAAGTTGAGTTCCTTGTTGAGTTGCAATGCTAGATGAATCCATCCTAGAGGTTGTAGGTTGGCTTGGTATGTGTGATGAGGATGGTTGTGGGATGGATTGAACACCATTATGGACCAAGGGTTGTGTGATAGATGTGTTTGAGAGATGGATGCAACATTTACCAAAGATTATTCCCAAAGTGTGTTCAAATCAAAAGTAGAAGGGAGTTTAGCTCCTTTTTCCAATGCTAACATATGTTGGGTTGGATTCAATTTCATCATGGTTTTAACAATATGATGAACCTTAGGATCTTGTTGCATCTCAAGTATCTCATCTGTTGTAATTTCTATGGGATTAGTAACATCCTCTTTATGAACCCCTATATCTTGGGAAGTTTGAGGTGGTTGTGGTGGATTTTGTGATGGAGTTTTGAAACCTATAGGATTGAACTCTTGCATTGAAAGGTTTTGTTGGTTTTTATCACTCATGTTAGATAAATTTGGGTTTTTCTCCATGTCTCTCTTGTGTTTTGATCTTGTTGTCACCATAAAAATTGTATCAACCTTTGTTGTAGTATGATGTGATTTGTATTGTTGAAACTCTTGGGTTGATTCATTTTTTTCTAAAAGTGAACCTCTAAGGGATTTAGGACCAATGATGATGTGAATGATAAAGGCATGAGTGATGTGAATGATAAGGAACTCTCAATTTTGGACAAAACTAGACTTAAGTTTTGATGTATGTGTTTGGTGAGGATGCTAATGAACTATAATGCCTCGCCTTCAGAATTCAGTTTACAAAGCCTTTTCCAAGAATCATCATCAAAAGATGTAAGTACAAAGTGGTCACTTTCACAAAAGGATATGAAAATCACAAGAAATCCTTTCCGGAATTGGACATTCCAACAGGTGACTAATATCTCTCTATGGACGTTCATTTACTTGTCAAACCAGGGGACATATACTTTAAATGGTGTAGCACAATATATGCACTAAGAACTGGTTTCGGTCAAAACTTAGCAAAAATAAATACTTGGAAGGAATTCTATCTATGCTACAGGAAGGTAATGCAAAGTTCTTTAACTCAACTATGATTTGATTAGAACATAAACCATAACAGCTACGACTGAAACACAAACTATGAACTGCCCGACAGTTTGCAGTGCACAGAATGGATTCCCTCATACCGCAGGAGCAATACAAGACTCGAGTTTGTATGAAAACTTCAAAGATGAAAGCTAACCCAAGATCAACAAAAGAACAACAACTAACTAACTAGTTGGGCTGCATACTTACTGCGGGCCCCTTAGCAAGCATCTACTGATTACACAAGTGCTGAAATCAGAACCTCATCAAACTTTATTCATGAAAACAGAATGGTATACATTGTTTTGTTGATATAAAAACTAACAACAAACTCTCTCATCATCAAATGATTCGCCATTATCATATTGACTCTTGGCATGATATCTCATTCTTCTATCACTATGCTTCTATCTTACTCTAACTATCATCTCCCTTTCTCCCTCATGCAGGAGGAGTACTTTATTTAAAATCAAGAGAGCAACTAACTAAATAACCCTATCAAAGAAAGACGTGGAAGTAAAGTGTATCCTAGAATCAAGGAACAAACTTCATAAATGAATTTATGTGCTCAACTCGATCCAGAGAGAATCTAGTGCTCCACTCTTTCCAGATTGACTTGTCATTAAAAATCTTTCCCAACAGTTTCAGTCAAAGAGTCTTCGTCACTGAGCTTCCTCGGGTCGCAGAAATGGATTCCCATCGCAAGGTCAGATCGCACAAGGCTTGATCTTTATCATTATTCTTCACCAACTCATAAAACAACAAAAGGTAATGGATGCGAAGAAAAGGCGATGGCACATACACAATATCCATTCATTAATCACACATTTAAATCTATTTCATCATTCAAAACCTGTATATGTATATACCAGCCTAGTTTAGGAAATAACAGGTAATAAATGTAGTCAAGTCAACACAATGTTTTAGAGAATATGCAAATGTTTTGTTGCCAGGATATCCCTCATAAAAGGTTTCCCAAAGAGTTTTAAAACAACCATGAATAACAAAAAGTAAAGGCATTAAAAGTTCATCATAATATCCAAATCATGAGCATATTTTGGGCTCATCACAAAGACAAAAATATTTCTGAGAACCTCTTCCATTCCCGTGAAGTAACTTCTTACTTCCCACAGTTATGGCAAATATTCTCTTTGAGAATAATTTCTCAAAAGGAATTTTCAATAAATTTTACTCACCCACATGGCTATTCTAAAATATCTTTTAACCAACTTTTAGATATTTTCCATTTTTGATAATTACAAAGAATTTATGCTAATATAATAATTTAAAATTAAAAAATTAATATCATCTACTTTATGCAGATTTTAAATTCAAATTCTCATAATAGTATTTAAAATATATTTAATCTATTAACTTAATAAGTAAATTTAATCGATTAATTTATTTACTTAATAAAATAAATTTAATCACAAGGATTAAATTATTTTACCAAATAAATCAAATTTAATTAATTAAATTAAATAAAAAAATTAAAATTATTTAATAATTAATTAAATAAGTTCTAAGATCATTAAAAATATTAATTTTCATAAAATAAACCATGCATAAATAAATAACAATTGAGAAGGCAAACATAAACATGACAACCAAACATACTGAACATGGACTGACAACACACTGTGACTAGGGTTGTGGCTAGACTAGGTAAACCTCGTTACTATCTCCCAATCAACAATACTGTTGGGAAATGGACACGCTCAGACCTGTGAAGCTAGGTAGATTTGATGTCATGTACCTGCAATCCTACAATCAAACATATGTCGTACATGTATATACATAAATCATGATTCAAACACACCGTGAAGAGAAAATTGTGGAATCCCAGGGTGCTCGCAAGTGAGTGATGCAATCCCGTTCTCTTCACTAACACAATGTCACATCAAACTAACAAAATAAAACATCAATAATCAGCATATGAGCATATTCAATATTAACTCAAATAACAACTATACTAATAAAAAGCATAACATAAAACAATAAGCATCCACATAGTGTATAATCTCATCAAAATATAACACCATCATCACTCCAATGTTAGTGATCATAAAACAATAACATAGTAACAAGATCTATCAAAGTAAAAACATATGATCTGGAAACATAAGAAAAATGGAGGGGTACTACAAAACCTGCAAATTCTAGAAGTAGATTTGTGACTCTAGGATAAGTGTGTCCAAAAGAATGTGTGCTAATCCAAATAGACGTATGAAAAGGGATGTGTTTCTAAATATGTAGCTAAACTAGATGATGTTTGAGGAAAACTTGGTCTAAGAGATTTGTTTGTCCAAAATTTTGAAGTTGTTGGTGAGATGGGATGTTAAATGGTTTGATGTTTGGATGCCAATGTGTTGGTTGATGTTTGATCCTAATGTTTAGACCTAAGAGGAACTTGTGACAAGATCAAGGTGTTGAGAAACAAGCATTTTCCTTTGAGTGTTTAAACCTAAAAAGACCAAATGATTTTGGATGAAGGAACTTCGGTGTGATGTTTCAAGGTGTGATATACCAAAAATTATTTTTAAAAAAACTTTAAGCATGCATTTCCTTATTTTCCTTTGTTGTTGGAAACCAATTTTTTTTTACTATATGACCAAGGTACACCTGCTTTGTGGTTCAATTCTTAAAATCTGATTTAATGTAAGATTATTTTTACCACATGGAGATCTTGATTATGTTTGAATCTAAGATGTCTACAACTAAGCAAATTGTTTTCCACAAAGCCCAAAATTTTTGAAAATTAAGATGCTAAAATCATAGTCCCCTAAGTTGACTTTGAAATAATGAGTAGAGATATGAAACCAAATACTAGGAACCCACTAAGAAATTGTTTTAAGAAAAACAAGATATACTTAGGGACATGCATCAGTATAGTGTTCTTCAAGTGTACTCAATCATATTCAAAGGGTTTAAGATTTTTGTGACCAATATTGACGTTTGTTTTTTAGTTTAAATTCCAAGCATTGAAGCGTTTATTGACTCAATGGGTGAAGGGGATGTTTTATAAACCTTCTTCCATAAGGTTCACTAGTCTAGCTCAAACAAGATCAGTCAATTACAACCTAGAGGAGTAAAGGTACATTTCTTTGTAGTAGGCTTACCTCACCCCTAAAAGAGTGATGCAATTTGTATCTATGGAGGGGTCAAATAGGACATACCAAGGTCATGAACCACCTTGATACTCCTGGATTTATAAAAGAGAATGAAATATTAAGTCTTATGCCTCAACCATAAACTGAATGTGGTAAGTAACTTCTGGGAATGGTGTTATTCCCATGCAATACTTTGAAGAATCATTTCAATAAACTTGGATTGGCCTCTAGATACAAAGGTATGTAATGACACAGTGAACATTAGAGGTATAATTCAGACGAGAGACACTAGAGTCTCTATTTTCCCCTAAGTGATCCATATGTTCACATGAGAGTAGACCTACAAGGTATAACATCACTAGATTTATGTGACTTACTTTCGTTTTTGCATACTTTATATAGCCCGTCTGTAAACGTGCTTGAAGGTCACCTTGAGTTCTCCATTGTGGGATGTATCTCAAGGGAGGCTCTCTCTAATAAAAGAAAAAGGAATGTTATTTCTCTTCACCCAAGATCACACGAAGCACAAGGAGAGAGGATACATAGCAAGCCTTGGGTGACTCAAAAAGTGTAAACTAAGAGTGTTTATCTTCACCTAAGATCGCACGAAGTGCAAGGGGAGAGGATACACACTAGAAGTTTACCAATCAAATCAAGAAAAGTAGACAATTGTTCATTTTAGTGCACTAAAGATAAGTGTGAGGTTAATTTTAAGCACCAAACTAAGTGTCAAATTGTCTTATTCAATTTTAGAACCCAAGGGAAATGAGGTTGCTTGGTTCAATTTTACCCCAACTTGAAAAAGCAAGATAAATTTTTCATTGTTAAGTCTAAATTGAAGTGTGAGACTGATTTTAAACCCAAAATGAAGTGTGATTTAATGAAAGCATGAAAATAAAAGTCTCTTAGATCATCCTTCTCATAAGTATTTAGAAATACTTTGAAAAATTAGAGATAATGAATTAATTAAAGAGTGTTAATGAACACTTTGCTTCACTCCATGCTTTAAGCATGCCAATCTACAAGTTGTTAGTACTAAAACTAGAAAACAAAAATCAAGAAATCATTAGGGTTAGAAACCAATTGATATTGAAAATTTGATTTAAACTTGAAATTTTACCTCTCTAGATTACCTGCAAGTATGTCGCTCTATCAAACAAGTGCACTGGATTTTCACTGACAAGTGCGTTGGAGTTTCACAAGTGCATCTCGCCCTGGGCTTAAGAAAAGCTGCAGTTCAATATCAAGCGTGTGGCTTTGGTGAACTACAAGTCACATTCTCTCAAAACCTCGCATAAAATTTGAAAGATCAAATGCTTGGAAACAAAGCGGTAAGCACTCAGACAGAACTATAACATCCCCTCCATTTTGATGTTTGGATCACCGTTTTCTTTGTAATGCTTTGTTCCTTGCTTATCCCGTGACTTTGGAACTTGGTTGCTTTTGATCACAATTGTTAAACAATGTGAATGTTATATTTTGATGCGATGTTATTTTATTCTGATGTTGTCTTTATGGAATGTTTTGGATTAACTTAAAAGATATTTTATTTAACGATGTTTTATGTTGTTGATCATATTATTGATGTTAGAACGGTCAGTTAATAATTGTGTATTGGTGAAGGGACGAGATTGTATCACTACTAAGTGAAAGTGCCCTACGATTCTGAGATTTCCCCCTTCACGGTGTGTTTTATTATATATATATGCATGTTCAATGTACTCTTTGTTCGTAGGTTGACAAGTACATGACATCGACTCCACCTAGTTCACAGGTTTGAGTGTGTCTAGTGACCAACGGTAATCGATTGGGAGATAGTAGCTAGGTTTTCCGTGCCAAGTCATCACCCTAGTCATAGTTTGTCGTCGGGTTTAGCGGGTTTGATTTGGTTCTTTCCTCCTTGGTTAACTATTTCATTTCATATTTTAATGGCTATTAAATGGTGGGTATGGTTAAAATGATGATTTAACATATCTAGTTTCAAGGTTGAAATATTATTTATTTCATGGATTAATTTGATTTAATTAATAAAATATTTTTTAGTTTATTGATTAACTAGGCAAATGGTCACAAATTAAAGGAAATAGTTGTTTTGCCATTTTTGTATATTAAGATTCAAAATTAAAATGAATATGGAAATCATGTCGATAAGCGTTAAATTAAAATAAAATAGACGTGTTTTAAATTTCACTTTTGAAATTTTGATAAAATATAATTCTTGCACCTTTGAGATTTTGGTTTTAAAATGAAATTTAAAATGCATGAAATATCATTTAGAAAGTAAATTGTTTTAAAAATTTAAAAATGGAAATATAATCCAAACGTTCAATAAATTTAGTGGGTAGGATATTTTAGGGGTTTGACCAAAAAATTTGGGAAGTTCTATTTTAGTATTTTCCATTTCATATTATGGGAATTTTGGTTTTTTGGTGGGGAGTTTTGTTGTGGCTAGATTTGGATTTTGAAGAAGAGATTTGGAATCACCATTGTTAAGTCTTCAAGCTTTGGGAGAAAAAAAAAAACCAGGTTCTTCTTTGATCTTTGTTTCATTTTGAAAGAGTTCTAAATCTTGTTATGCTATTGGAAAATTCGTAAATGTTGTTTGAAGATCAATGAAAACCTATGTCAAATTTGTTTCATCTTGCAAACTTCTATTGAAATCTTGGGAAAGAAAAAAAAACAAGAATCAAACCATGGAGAATAGGGAAAATGAACAAAAATAATTTATGTTTTGAGTTTGAAATTAAGAAATTTTCCCAGTTTTGATTGTAATGCAATGAAAATTTTATATATATTTGCATATATATGAATTATGCTGGAGAATTTTTTGACTTTTATAGAATAATTTCTTTACATAAAAATTACTGTGGTGGTTTTGTTCTTCATTTTTTTATCTAAACAAATAAAATAAAATTTTATGAAATTTTGTTGTTGGTAGTTTGTGGGGAGGCAGGGGAAGCCAATCCCCCCACCGCCGCCTAGCCTCAGGGGAGGTGGGCTGTGTGCGAAGAACACAGGCCGCTGCCCAAAGGGAGGTGGACTTTGTTCCTAGCACACAGGCTAGCCCCAAAGGGAGGTGAGCTGTCTGCATAGCACACAGGCCGCCGCCCCAAAGGGAGGCTAGCTATGTGCATAGCACACAGGCCACTGCCCATGTGGGAGGCGGACTGTGTGCATAGCACACAAGCCGTCGGCCATGGAGTGGGGCCTGTGTGCCCTAATTAGGGCTTTGGTCCTTTTTTTTAAATTTGTTTCTTTTTATAATTTTATTTATTTATTATATGTATATTTTATATTATATATATTATAATATATATATATTATATATTATAATATGTATATATATTATATAGTGTAATTTAATTTAAATATATTTTATTATTTTATTATTTAAATATATAGATGTTAAATGATAAGTTATTAATTTTTTTATTTAATTGGAATATAATAATAATATTTTTATTTGAGAGATATTTAAAAGATGTTTAAATATTTAAAATAGAAATCTCTTTAAAAATGATTATTTCATTACTATAGTGGAATTGAAATTGGCTTTATAACAAATGTTTTTTTATATAGATATTTAAAATGTTGATTTTATAATCAAATGATTTATTTAAAAAGTAGATGTTATAATCAATGAGGTTATTTAAAAAAAAGAAAGAAAGAATGTTTTAATCATTATGTGTAATTGGAGAAAACAAAATTAATTATTTGTTTAATTTCCTTAAAATTGCTAATGTGATTTGAGTTACTAATGAGTATGTGCAAATAAGGTTAATTAATTAGTTGATTTTCCGCACTACGTCATTGTTTGGCTTGGGTTTAGGAAACCCTAACATTAGTTAATTGAGTTGCCTGAAATGTTTTTTTTTAAGTGATGTTTTCATTCTTTCTCCATGTTGGGCAATTGAGTCAATTGTATACGTAAGTCTTCCAGATGGGGTTTTATTTTGGGGTTGTCGTATTATGTTGTCAACCTTTATTTTGCCTTGGGAAGTGTGTATAGTGGTATCTTGTTGTCTTAACTAGTTTTCTCGAATGGGGATGGTTTGTGCCTCCTTTGGAAGGAGTGGTTTATGATCTTTGTTTCCTCCAGTGTTTGGAGAGGGTTTGACCTTTGTTTCCTTCAGTGTTTGGAGAGGGTTTGACCTTTGCTTCCTCCTGTGTTTGGAGAGGTTTTTGTGTTTCGTTGCCTCCTAGGATTGGAGAGGTTATCTTATCTAGTTCACCCTTGGTAATTGGTTTTGTTGGGTATGTTGTCGATAGGAGAGTGGCTCTTTGTGGGGGTCCGACACACAAAGGGGCGCCAGGGTAACTCGCTTAGGGTTTTAAGTAAGTGATAACATAAAAAGAATTAATGAAAAACTATAAGACTAATTAAGATAATTAATGCCTTTCTCATAACTCATTCGCTTTTAAGGTTTGAGATGAGACAAGAAGCACAGCTTGTATGAGGGTCCGACGGCTGGTAGAGTTGAGCCAGGATAACCCAAGGTGGGGATTCGGTTTCCTAAGACAGTTGAGCCAGGGTAACTCATAGCAAATTTCATGTGACACTCTCTCTATGTCAACTTGAAGTTAGTTTTGTTGCACTGTGTAAATGATCACTGTTCTTTGGAAGCATTGTAACCTTTGTGTTAAGTGATATTGTGGTTGTAGTTGTTTTAGTTCAGTTATGTTTTAGCCTGTGTCTAGTGGTAGAAGGTTTTGTATAGGAATTCCTAGTTACTATCTCCTAGCATGGGGGTGAGCCTTCGGGTATCACATGGTTGGGTGGAACATGCACCTTAATCCGTTGGGTCGTCTTCTTGTTCGTGTGGACGAGATTTTCAGTTGGAGAGCTCGTGGGTTCCAGTATATGTTCTTGCTTTATTCATTTCAGTTAATATTGTAATTTTATTACCCCTCATTGTTATCGAGGTGGAAGTTGTAATATGTAATCATGCTTATTGGATTTATCTCATTCGGGGAATGAGTGTTGTAACCTTATTGCTATGTGATCGTTATTGGAATCAAGTGGTATCTCATATTCTTTGATGCAAATTATTATGTATGGAATGTATGTGAACTTAATTGTTAGGTAATTAAATCATTATGGTTATAATTCATGTTTCTCATTAGGGTTTAAGTAACCCGATCATAAAGTAACCTTAGGATTGGTTGGCAATGGTTGGTGAGCTTGCATGTTAATTGTTCTTATTTTTATTTTTATTTTTATTTTTAAAATAGTTAAGTTTCATTGTAAGAATTATATCTTCTAGGGTTGCATGGCGAGGGCATTATAGGAACAAGTGCACACCCCAATGCATCAAGTGTGTAATGCTACAAGTGCATGGCTCTGGCTTGAAACAAGAGATTGATAATTTGAAAGCAAAGTGCATCTGCTTATTCACATTTACAATTACACAGTCCTAGGGTAAGTGTGTGGTGGGATTCCATTTTAGCTAATGCACACCCAATTTTCAAGTGTGTTGCTATCCTACAAATGTGCTAGGGTTTCTAACTAGTGTGCCACTAAACAAGTGCGCTAGAATTCCAAAAGGTGTGTCACACTTCTGCAAGTGCATCGTTGACCATAACAAGTGTGCCATTGAAGTTGTAGCACACTTGTTTGACCTAGTTTAACCTAAAAAATTAATGCATGAAAACATGTGCAAGGAAAATGTTTTTGGGGTACGTATCAAGGGTCCTACATCGGCTAGGCATTGGAACTCATAGAATCAATCAACAAGGTGTGAGGGAAGCTCATGGTCAGCCATTATGTCAGGTGCTCTAAAGGGTTTTCTCTCACAAGCTCTCAAATTTTCAAAAGCAAAGTGTGCCAATGACTTGGAAAATGCCTCATAGCCCTTATTTAAGCATGGATTTTAGGGTTTTTGACTTGCTAATGTGGTGAAAACTTAGGGTTTTGTCATTTTCTCTTCATTTTTGAGCTTGAAAGCCTATTTGAAGCGGTTTTTAGTGTCTTGGAGCTTATTTTCACAATTTTTTGTAGCTAAACCTATTTTCTTGTCATGATCTTGACCTAGAAATCAAAATTTCCACTCAATCTGTTGAGGGGGTAGTATACCAACATAAAATCCTTCCATTGGGGCATAGTGGGGCATCTAAAAAAATCATAATTTTTTTAAAAAAAATTGATGTGAGCAACAACATTGATTTGAAAAGCGTTAGTCTTTGAACTAGTGTAACAAGTACTTCGCTTCAAAGAGGGGAAAAATGTAGACATTTAAAATTGTCTTGATCAATATCACACATTCGAACTTGATTATTAATACCGTTTTCATCTTGATTCGACCCCTTTCAACTATTTAATTAAATAATCCTAATTGTTTAATTAAATTCATCATTTTCCTCTATTAATCAAATAATCAACATTATTAGGTTATTTCACCCTTTTTCATATTAATTTTCATCTTATTCGATTAAATAATGTGAATTATTTAATTAAATTTCCCAAGTCTTCTCATTTGATTAAAAAATTTTAATTATTTAATTAAATGTCATTAATTCCCTCTTTTTAATTAAATGAACTAATTATTTAATTAAATCTTTAAATTCTGCCATCTTGCATAATTGAATAATATCCTAATTATTTAATTGACTAATATTTTAATCCCTCCAACTTCTTCCACTTGCAAAGTCCTCTAATTCAAATTCAAATAATTTCCCTCCAACATAGAAATATCTTGCACATTCTTCCTAAAATTAAAGATTTTTGTTTGTTTGAATCAATTTCAACCCTTGATTAACTTTATCAATCCATGTGATCTTTCAATCTCCTCAATGGATTGGAATCCTTGATCCATGCCAATTCTTCTCATCAATTTGCATCCATTGATTAACCAAATTTATCCTAGCCATTGATTCACCTAAAATGACTATAAATAGCCTCTATTTCATGAGCAATGGGTCGACAATATTTGAGAGAAAATAGACTATAGCCATCTTTATCTTCATCTTTTAGATCATTTAGCCATTTTACATCCATTTCATCATCAATTCACCATTAAAGGATCATTCAAGTTTGTTTCATCAATAGGGATTGGGAAAGGGTTGATCATTCCACATCAATTTAGCACCAATCCCCCAATGAGATGAGGTTTGAGTATTAGTTAGGTTTTAATTTCATTCATTGTATGGTATTTGATGTTTTAATGGCTTCCTATTTAATATTTCAAGAATTTCATTGGGAATGTGAGTTAATTAGGCTAATTGATGGGTTTAATTGCTTAATTTAGTTGTATTTAGACTTCTCATAATTCATGTTCATAAGATTATAAATCTTCAACAACCTAAACACAATTTTAGGCTTGATGAGTATATTTTAACCCATGCAATACAACCCAAAACATTAGATTATAAATAAAATCAACGGTGATGATAAAAATTTGGCAATATGACCCTAAATTAACCAATCATTATATAACATTATTGGTGAATTAATTTTATTTTCTATTATAAATTATAAAATTTAAGTGTATCTAATCTAATTAGGCATATAATATTGTGGTGATCTTTTTATTTTTTAAATTTTTAATAAAATAAATGTTCTAGCTATTTAACTAGTATTAAAATAAAATTATATAAAAAATGTGGCAATTCAAGTCATCTCACAAATTATACTATTAACCAAAGTTTGAATCCCTAATTTCAACTATTAGCCAATTGATAAATATTAGCCACTAAAATAATCACTGATTCCAAGATGGATTCATGATTGGAATTTGATGGATCCGGGTTAGTTACCCCCGGATCTGACTCAATAGTTGGACCACTTGGTGGAGCTAGATAGGGTTGTATAATGCCCTTGCTTTGTACTTCTTTTTTATTTAATAAATTTTTACCCCTCCTTTATGTTAAGATGCTTGATTATTCAACTAGTTAAATATACTTTTTAGTCATTCTAATGAAATTATGGAAAACTTAATTTGAGGTTACATACGTGCTAAAAAATGATGTCCAACTATATTTTTAAATCTTTCTATTCATCTAGAAATTGTAATTTCAAGGTTTTTAACATTTTCTTCAAAATTGTTTAATTATCGTTTTAGCTACAAGTATTATCAAAGAATAACAATGGGATTGTCTATAAACAAAAGCACATATCAATTTTTAAATCAGTCATCTCCAAATCAACCAACAAAGAATTACAAAACATTTTCCAAACAAATTCAAATAAAATATATTCCTAAAAAGTAGATACAATCATAGTTGCTATTGATGGCATATTTATTGTTAGTGATGTTTTCTTTTGCTGATGCAACTATTCTATTGGAGTTTAAGTTTGATTC
>VDFB02333710.1:0-21952 GCA_007258455.2 Sequoia sempervirens | reverse complement strand
CTCTAATACAAAAGGTGTTTAATACGGGCATTCTTTTCGTAGGGAATGATCCATGCAGCAAGATTCCCCTTTCGGATCCATCTCGTTGGAACCACACATGTGATTATTGGGATTTCCCCAAGAATCCACTTTTATATACTAGTTGGAAGTCCCTCGGTGTGAGGGTGCTACTAGTCTAAGTCATCCTGGAGTGAGTACTTTTTCCCACCAAAACAAGCCCAAGTTCTAGAGTTAGTAACCATTTCTCTTACACCCAGGATTGCTCGAAAGCGCAAGGGGAGAGGATGCTTCGATTACTAAGTCATAAGGGTAATAACATATAAAAATGGGTCTGGTGTTCTGATCACTGAGTTTTCACAAGGTGAGAGCATACTTCACTACCATTTTGCAAACACAATCATGCAAATTAGAAGACATGTTCTTTTTAATTGCGCTAAAAGTAAGTGTGTACTAATCTAAGAAAAATACAGGCACAATGTTTTAGTGTTCAGTCTTTGACGTTCGAACCTGCAAGACCACAAGTTAGGAGTTTGAATTTTTTCCTTTGACCCATGAAAAGTAACCGCCAGATGCTGCAAATGAAAATTAGTACCACAAAAACCTAACTAGGTAGAATGCAAAAGAACCAGAATAAAAAGAACAAAGAAAATAGAAAAAACCCGAATGCAAATAACATAAAACATTACCAGTCAAATGCATCATGATAGAGCGAATGCGTCGCTCTATGTGTCAAATGCAGCTCAGGAATACAAATGCGGCTTTCCAAACTTTGATTGTAGCATGACAAATCGATTGCGGTGTTTTAGCCTGTGTCGCTCCGTACCTGTACTTGCAAAAATGACAGAGAACGCACAAAACCGTACGGAAAAAATAAAAAAGGAACAAAGTCGGGTTCACCAATGTAACTAAGGGTTAAAATTTAGGTTATTTTAAGGTTAGAAAATCCATACAAATTAAGAAACCCAAAGAAATTACAAAACACAATGGAAGTAAACATAAACAAAATGATTATACCAGCTAATCATCGAGACCTCCATGATTCACCTTTGTAACACCTTCTAACTTGCTGATTGGACGTGTTTCCCTCGAGACGCAAGCAATCTTTGATGAAGTCCTACACAAGCTTTGAAGGATTTTGAATCTAAATGTCTATGCCTACGACAATATGAGTGAAATACCTATGCCTAAATATGCCAAGACTAAGTGGAATAAGATAATAAATGTTGCAATGTCTGTAAAAACTCTAAGTGTGTCAGTGTGTAATCTAAAAATGAGAACAAAATAGCATTTTATAGAAAATTCCATTTTGAATGGACGAATGAGATTGACTTTCGACAGAGACCTAAAATCAGAGGACAAGATTAAATATGATAATCCCTAATTAGGGTTAGGGAAAAATCCTTAAGTGAGTGACCAAGATTTCATCTAAGAGAATCAAATCGAGTGGAGAATAAATGATAATTAATTAGAAAAATAAAGAATACCTAATTTGTGAGATTAAAAAAATCAAGAAGATAAGGGTTGAACTGAAGATCGGATTTGAAAAATCAATAATTTGCTTGATTACTTGATTTTTGGAGGAAAGTTACCATTTTGAATTAAATTAATTCAAAATATGGATTTTGTGAGATAATAAATAATTTATTTTTAGATTATTTACCAAAATGGATTGTTAGTTAAGAATGTGAAATCATTTTAAATAATTTCATTTATTTAAAATGAGGGAAATATTCATTTTGACAATTAAATAATTAAATATAATTATTTAATTTAGAAGATATGACTAATAATTAAATAAATTCATAAATTCATTTAATTATGAGGATTAGTGACATTAAATAAATAAATGAAATTTATTTATTTGATAATCAGGAAGAAATAAATGAATTAATATAATTAAACAAATTTAGAAATTTATTTAATTAGGGGAAGACTTAGACAATTAATGACATTTAATAAATAAATAAAATTTATTTATTTAATAATCATGAAGAATAAAAGGACATGAATTAATTAAATAATTATGAATTATTTAATCAATAGTTGAATCTAGACCAAGGACATAATTAAATGTCATAATTATGCTAGGATGAAAGTGGTAAGAAAATAGAGCTACTTGTGAGGCCTAGGTCATTTTTAAGTGTCTACAGAATGTAATAACGCTATCGACCTTTAATTTTTATGGAGAATATTTGGTGAAAACTTTATTTACTTCCTTATCAAATTCTTTTGAAGCAATTCCTACTTGAGAAAGCATGTCCATGTTTTTCTTTAGGATGCTCATGTCAGTCCCCTTACAAATTAGGGTTGATTTCTTTGAAATTACCTCTTTTTTTCGCTTTCTGCAATCTTGTAGAGATTTTATTTCACCATTATCCTTCAATATATCAAGAAGGAGACCATCATTCATTTCATCAAAATTCTTAACCAACTCCCATATTTTGAGCCTCCAAAGGCTCAATCTTTCACTGGAATTGTTGAATTCCATTCATAGTTCTAAGGGTGGATTGGATGTTGTCAAGCTTATTCACATCATGCTTGGATCCCACAAGCATTAGCCTCAAATCTTGGAGTCTTTGGATCCATTTCTCCATAAGTTGAATTTCCACTTCTTTATCTTTGTCAAAATTCTTTATAGCATCAACCATTGAAGAATAATTAGCATAAGTGCTAATTAATCTCTTGTCAACTCCTTTATTCAAATGGTCTAATACTACATTCACAATTTTCAAATTGCTAACAAAAATCATCCTATTGTGTTGGTCACACTTCTCCACATATTCCTTCAACATTTTAAGTAATTTTTCTTTACTGAGTTCTTCTACCTATTGTACACCATATGTGCTTGGATCTTCAAGCTGAAATAGGAACATTCCCCATGTAATATGGTACAATTTCCATTGAAACATCTGTGGAAGGGGCAGGAGGTGTTTGTGCTTGTGGCAAGGAAGGAGAAGTAATTGTTTTTTGTGTGGGCACACCAACTTTCAAATTTTGCATATTATCTTTCAATAATGTCAATTCATTCTACAACTCCATTGTTTGTTGCTGGCCCTTTCCATATTGAATCAACAAATCATTATACATTTTTTTGAATTTTTCTTTTTTTGGTGTCACTGATTCAACTATTTCCTTTTTAAACTATGCAACATTCACCAGTTGACATAATGGTAGATTCAATAGCAGAGGTATATGACACCATCTTTATAATCAAGCTCCCTTCCTAGTCTACAGATGGTTCTACAACTTATGTTTTTTTAGTGTTGGGAGCTAGGGCCTAGATAGCTAATGTATCCCACTACTCACTAAATTCGAATCACGATTACCGCAAATGTTGCTTAGATCCTTAGAATTTTATAGAGGCCTATCATACCTCTTTACTATATCAAAGGATATTGTAGAGAATAGGTCCCATTCTGGAAATAAAAGAATACCATTTTTTCTCACTAGCTCTCTAACTTTTTGTGTTGTTATTTCTTGGAAACTCTCTTTCATCCCCTTTATGACTTGGGCTTGAATGACATTGGGAAACTCCGGTTGGGGTCCTTTCTTCCTTTTTACATCATTGTGAGGTCATTTATCACTGCCATTCTCAGTAATTCTAAAGAGGGTAGAGACTTGACAAATGAGTCATCATCATGAACTTTGTACATGCCTCTTCTCCTAACATCATCTTTATTCATGCCTAGAAGGTCCACCTTGCTTAATCTGAGGCCAAGTTGTTGTGGTACCATTTCCCTAGGGGGATAAGGCATTCCCTATTGTGTCTCTTCCTCAGTTACCGATATTTCATCTTCTATGTCTTCCTCATAATCCACTAGGCCACTTGGTTCAACCTTTTTGTCTTTTAGGAGGTGTATGCTGCCTTGGTGGTGATGCTTGCCCTTGGTGGTGAATCAATGTCCCCACGAAAATCCACATGACCAATTGACCTAGAAGGAGATGGTGGTGGAATTAGATGTACCAGTGAATGAACTTTTTGTTTATCTTGTTGAGAAGAGGTTGGCACTGCTTGTTTCTTCTCCTTCACCTTGTCTTTCCTCATTTTGAAGATAATCACTTTCTTTGGGGGCTAAGAGGTTGGTATTTCTTCCATCACAGGGGTTTCCCCCTCTCCTTGTTCCTCTATTACAATAGCCTTCCCCTTGTCTTCAATTAACCTTTCACATTTTAATTGTCCAACAACTTGCTCAAAATTATGATAAAAATATTCAATTCTTTGAATTTCATTTGGAATATTTGAAAAGGCCAAGAATAGTGGGTCCTTGGATTGCATCTCTCTCTCCAATTTATTAAACACAATCTATTTCATCTTTTTGTAATTTTGTATCTGAAAGTCAAAAATATTTCTCATCACATCTTCTGGGAAGTATAAGTTATGGATGAACTTTGAACTTCTAATTCTTGCTTTTAGCCATGCCATAAGTCCCTCAGGATCATGGTTTCTTGCTCTCACCCTCTTCATTTCTGAAGGTTTGAGTACATCATTAATTTTTCTCCATCCTCCTTTTATCGTAACGAAATTAGAGAAAAAAATTATAGGTAGGGAAAAAGGTTCCCTTGCCTTGATCCTTCAAATGGGTGTTCTCCACATCTCCTAGTTACCACATTAGCTCCAGGAAATCAACTCTTTTTGGCACATCCTTTTGCAATATAGGAGGTGAGACAACTATGCCTCACACCCTCGAGATTGTGTAACTTGGGTAAGGGATCGCATCCCCCTAATTACGATCAATATTTAGATCAACCCTCCTATCTTTAGGCCTCAAAAAGTCATGTAGAGTTGTAGGAATTCTAGGCATGTTCAAAATTAAAAATCTCCTTAACTTGGAAGCAAACAAATTCTCAAACACCACATAACTAGATTTGTTGTCATCCTTATCAAGGTTTGGTCTAGCATTGGACAATGAAAATCTATATTACCTTCCTTTTTCTCCAATGTCATATCCTTACCAAAATATGTACAACTCCCTTAAACAAAACTTGTGCATGAAGAGAGGGTACTAGTGGAATCTTGTCTAAAATTCATTTTTTTTCAATGCAACCAAGCCCTCATGAATCCTTTTTGCCAAGTATCGAGTTCATAATCATAGAGTGTACAACATGTAGGGTGTTGGATGTGTGCATCCATATACATCTCAACCATAGGCATTCTTGTGGCAAGGTCATAACCTATGATTTGGCACAAGAAATAGAGATGTCCTTTGAAATAACAGAAAAAGTAGTTGATGGGAATGGATCTTATCTAATGGGCCCAAGATAATCTTTCCTTTTCCCTTGACAATTGCCAAATAGTGTTGCAATACTGAAATTTTGAAGACCTATGTCTTACCTTCTCATCAATCTTTACCATATCCACACTCCACTGTCAATTTGAAGACCTTAGTAATCTCTTTCCTAGTAACCTTAACCATTTCAATTCCATCATATGTCCTTACAATTCTTGTAACTGGATTGTAATTTGCATGCACTACCTTTAATAGGTCAACATCCATATAGTCATTTGGCACTATTAGCTTCCTTGTATCCAAATTATTGGGGTTACCCACAAGGATGCCATAATTTCAATTAGCAAACCAACAACTAAATTGTACCCATCCATTGTATGGTAGTGTGGCATCCTTAATAGTGCATTGTTTATCTATAATTCCTTCTACAATTTTCTTGTCTCAAAAAAAAATTGACCCTTAGGTTTCTTAGAAGTTGAGGTTTTTAATTGCTTAGTAAAATCTTGAACAATAGGTCTAACTGGGGGCTTCGACTCAAAATCTTGTTCTTTAGATGCAAATGCTTTAACTTTTGGTGCCATGATTTTTGGGTTTGTGCAAACTAGGGTTTCCTTTTAACATAATATAAGTTCACAACTAGGGCATGGGTTTGATGCACATAAAAAGGAATGAACAAGCTAGTCATTGAATTGAATGTCAAACCTTAAAAGAAATGCATCAAACTAGAAACCCTACTTGATAGAATGAAAGAGAAAGCAAAATATAACAAGTTTTAAGCAAATGAGAAGCAAGGTATTGATTTCACTTGTTGCTTTGTAGTCACTTTGAAAACCCTAACTTTGGTCACTGAATGAGCTTGAGAATTGTAGCAAGAACTCTTTAGAAGTGTTGAATGCTTTAACAATATGCAATTGTTCTTTAAAGCAATTTTTTATGGCTTTAAATCCTACCAATTTGGTAGCTCTACATCATATCCTCCATTACTATTCGCTCACACAAACAAGAATGACTCGTTTGTCTTCAATCTTGAACTTTGAATTGTAGCCATCAATCATGCAGTGAGATGGCTTGATGAATAGACCAGATCCAATCAACTTATATTGATAATCTGACTATGAGAAACTGTCAACATTGACCAATCAAGATTCACTATGTGGACTTTGCCTCCAAGTCACTCATGGACTCCACCATCTTCGTGAGCATTGAGAAAAGCCATGTGTCAGCCTACCCACTTCCCCATTAGGTTTAACCCATTTGCAACTTTCAGCAATGGGGAGGTGAAGAGTGGCCAGATTAAATCTAGTGCCTTCAACCCATGGTGTACTTTACCTTTAAGACCATCTGCCTGTGTGTATAACCTTAGGATCTGATGAACGAATCAGATTAAAAGATCTTGCTCACTTTTAAACCATGTGCTTAAAAGGTTCTTTTAGTAGCACAAACATTAATAACTCTCAATAGTATGTTGAAATATTTCCTTAATATTTCATACTTCAATAAAGTTCCTTTAATGGTGTAGATTTTGCAAGGTGGCACCTCCCCACTCCCCAGTTCAAGGATGAGAGATGAAGGTGGGTCCCTTGTGGGCTAGTGGGGTACGATCATGATTAAAACATGTCTTCTCATCTCAACCGTTGATCTCTTGAAACTTATTATTCACTGCCTTCATGAAACAATGAGCCCTGCTAATAGACAAGATGCATGGCACTCACCTGCCAGCCTGCCTGAATATTTTAATGGAAATAAAACATTACGAAGGCATGAGGAGTGGTTAAGATGCAATATTATAGATCCAACATCCTACATAAAGGGATTATATCTGCACATGCATAATTGTTGATACTTAAAACAGGACCTGACTAGGATGATGAGTGATAGGGGACATAAAATTAAGACAAAGACATTATACCAACATCAAAAATTAAAACCCTTTTAGACTTAGGAATGTGGTGAATATTAAATTACTTATGACCCATATAGTATAAAGTACCATTTAAAATAATCCAATGAGTAATAACCGAGAACTGTAGGTTAAAGGGGTCGGTGAAGAGGATGAACTTAATGACATAAGTCATAACTAATGTGACCGAGAACGAGCGACAACAAGTCAACTATGAATTAGAACTCATGCCAAGGGATTTAAACATAGAGTTTTTTAGAGGGTTTAAGGCACATATAAACCCTAGAACAAAAGAATGACTAAAAACCCTAAGACCTAAGACATGTCTAAATCAGGAAACCAACCAAATTCTACAATAATTGTCAATGGAACATAAAAATATTTGTGGTTCCACCATTGATTACACAATGAAACAATCTAAAAATGAAATGTTGTAAATGCAATTTTGAATTTAGAAAATGCACTAAATGAAGCAAGTTAAGCTAGTGAAATAAATAAAATAGGGTGCTTCCACCTTTTAGGAGATGGAACACATGAGGGGAATCCTATTTTACTTTAGTTTCATTCAAGGAAATCTTAGAGATCTCAATCTAATGGTACAATTGAGAGAAGGGATCTGCTATAAGGTCTCCTAGGGTGTGATTAAAAATAAAGGGGGGTTTGCCTCTAAACAAAGTCTTAGAAAGACAAGAAATGAAAGTAACACACAAAACCTAGCTATATGACCTAAAAAATGAACTTAAATCATAATAGCAAACTGGAGATAAAGAGAGGTGCATCTAAAAAATAGAAGATGCTTGAAACAAGGTCATAAATACTAAAATTATGACTTTTGAAGCACACTAGGACTCATACACCAGTAAGGGCAATTTAGTCCCAATTTAGGGTTTCGGGTTGAAACAAGAATCTATAATTGGTAAACTACAATCTACAAAAAATATCTCAAAAATGGTATATAGGGACTCATACGCCACAAGTGGCAATTTAGTCCTAGTATCAAAGTTGATATGAAACTCTTATATCCTCTAGTGTTCTTTTGTAGCTTCTCTCCCTTTCGACGAGTTTAAAACTGAATTCAAACCTATTGGTGACTTTCCATAATCTTGAAATAAAGGTGACAACTTTGACAACTTTCTCCAATCTTTCTCTTCTAAGGATTTTCAACCTAAATCTACAAATCACACAACAAAGAAAGTGAAAAATGTTGTGTTGTAAGGGGATACGGGTTTTCCTTGGTTATACCCTATTTTGGTAATTAAGCCTTGAAATGAATGAAAATAGAATGAAGGAATGATGAATGAACAAATAAGCTATGTTGCAACTCACCAAACCCTTGAAACAAAGACTACAATTTTGTATGAAATGGCTAGCATGAATGTAGATCTTGACTCTTGATTGTATGTTGGGAATCTTGACTTGAATGTTTGCTTGAATCCTGAAATACCTAGATCACAAATGTTAGCTCAATAACAAATATGATGCATGATAACTTTGACATGATGCTTGATTCTTGAATATAGCTCCAAAATACTTGAAAATCAGCTCTTGAATGCTCTTGTAATCATAAAATTTCTATAAGAATGCTCTCATCAATTTCCTAAGAGAAAATATATAAAATAACCTTGTATTCATACTTGCTTATGCTAAATTTCTTAAAATTACAACAGTACAAGACAACATTAGATCTAGAAGAATAAAATTCCACTAAGAATTTGAATTTAAAATAGGTGCAAGCTAAGCAGGACTCATACACTAGTTGGAGCGTATGAGTCCTAATGGCCTAGGCTTGGAACACAAATTTCAAGAAATGTTAAGTTTAATGCCTAATTTAAGATCAGGCCCCAAAACTTAGGTGGAACCCATACGCCAAGGGTGGCATATGAATCTGCGCCATACAATCCAAAATCATTAAATTATGGTTGGTTATTAGATATGTGTCGGGATCATCCTTGAAAGGATGCATTAAATAAGACTTGTGGATGCAAAATAGGACAAAATAAGGCATAAAGAAGTCCAATTTTAACAGGGAGGGCCCAAACAAATGTGAAAATGTAAAGGGATACATTTTTCTACGCTATAATGGTTTGCATCTTTATTGTAATCTATTTTCATCTATGATTTATTACTATCTATTTATTTGGATGCATAAAATTATTTACTTATTTTCACTATAAAGTTTTATCTTGATTTTCAACAGAGAGTGATGTCATGATTAAGATGTTGGATGTAGGAAATTCAAAAGAAAGATACATTAGAGAGAACATAGAGAAAAAATGTTAAAGAGAAGCATAAAAATGATGTTAACAAATAAAAAAATCCATTATATTGATGGTGATCAATTAAAAAAAATTGTTTAACATGGTTTAAATTCAAGTTTAGAATTATTATTTTTTTTCCCACAATCTAGAAGCATTGAGGATCCTATTCTACACAAAATAAATTGCTGAATTTTATTTTTTAACATGAAAAGTTCAACTCCGTTCATTATGAAACTACTTTAATATCATAAAGTTTTGTGTTTCAACTAAATTTATTTTGTTCACCATAAGAAACTACTTGAACACTTCACATTATACTGTGGACCTCTTATCTTTGTACGCTTTTCTAAAAATCCATTTCTTTTCTTACATCGTTGGCCTTATTCACAAATCTCACATCAATTTTCACTAATTTGTTTTATTTTTCACTGAATAAAATCATCTTGATGATTTGTTAGTGCTGAGGACTAGGGGAGAGGGGCTAGTAGTCATGCGGACTAACTTTGTGAGCATGTAATAATTGCTTGGAATATCGTAGGACCTTCATTTTTTTAAATGTGTCTTGACCTCTTAACTTCTTGGTAGTCACGTATGCAAAGTGCAAAAGCATAGACCGGGTACATGAACCGTTTGACCAAATGCCACATGAAAGACTGATTGCAAGATATGAACAGGCATTAACAGTTGGAAACGACTGGCATGGACTTAATTTCCATCGCAACCAAGGGAAATTTTATCAAATGATGTAATTACAGCTGCCTTGGTCGATGTAAAGCTAGTCTATTCAACTCTCCCATCATCCTCATGACCTGAATTGTGAGTCTTGGAACTGGGCATGGACGTCCATCAAACTATAAAATAATTTTTCAATGTAGTTGCAAATGTGCAGATAAGGAGCCTTCGATGGGGTATGGGAAGTATTTGACAGAATGTTTCAAAGAAATGTAGACTCGACCTGCAATGATTGCAGAATATGCACAAAATGGATTTGTCGAAGGCTTTACAAACTTTCAAACAAATAAATTGGCAGATATAAAGGCAAATTATAGATAAGAAGCTATCAACAAATCGATTCTGTATTTAATGCAGGGTTTGAAGGTGAATCGATAGACAAGGATTTGCTTATTTAATTTGAAGAAAAACATGGGACTAACACATTCCTATTGGGGTGATTTCTTAATTATCTAGAAAATAACATATATCGATGGGTTGTGGTGTGGGGCAGCGAAGGGTCTTTGAACTCAATTAAAATCCTAAATTTCATAACTACCTGTGCCTTTTCACCTTCGGGAAACAAACGAAGGGTTTAGGAAAATAACAACAAACATTGAAAGAGGGCAGATAGCTTTTGGGGAAAGGGGCGTCGCCAGAGAGGGCAGTTGGGAAATAGTTGAGGACTCACAGAGAGTGGGCAGAGTTTGTGTGATGAGAATGTGAATGTTACTTTAGAATGTGAATGACAAGTAAAAGAAATACACACGCACAATTTTACTTTAGAATGTGAATGTAAGTCATTAGTATTAGAAATATGTTTCATTAAATTATGTTGCAATATTTTATGATAAAATATTTCATCATTGAAAATAGTATGTTGTTCAAACTATATATACATATTCATTTTCTTCAACAACATTTTAAAATCTTGTTTATTATTGTCATTTTTCTCATTTCTCATAATATAGGCTAACACAAAAATATTTTCTATTTAAGAGATACAATCAAACAAATTTTCTTGATAAAAAATATGCAAGCTATTATTGATTATCCCACAAATTCAAACGGGAGCTGAATAGTTACATGTAGTTTATAATTCTGTAATTTTAAGTATGAATTGCTAAAAGAATAATGTGCAAGCCTTCAATATATTTATTGTATTATATTTTAACAATTAGATATTTATTTTCTCTATTATATCTTTGTATAAAATGACTATTCTTTTTTATTTATTACATTTCAAGACAATACCAAAAATTTGTTAAACTTTCAATTTACATTGAATTGTTGTGATGCATTTAAAAAAATATCTCAAAATATTTCTGAGTGGTGCAATTTAATCTATGGGTATGATACATTGGATTGACACTTACTTTTCTACAAGGTATTTTATAACCACATCAATATTTCATCAACAAGTACAATCGAATGGAGGGAAACTTATTTTTGGTTAAACTAACTCAAGATATTTCACTAATTAGAGACTACTACTCGTGTGCTTTCTACATGTGATACTACTTTTCTACAACAAAAATAACTTTAATTTCATGATAAATTTAGCCTAAAAATCAAGCAATAATCATAATTCCCGTCATGTGGCTGATAGTACAAGACAACCATCAAGAAATATTTGTTCCTCTTCTTGATTTCCTCTCCATATGTTTGGTTTGCACTCTTTTGGTGATGTTCGATTTTGTTGTCCTTCTTTCTTCAATACTTTTGTCGGACTGTTGTTTATTTAATTTGTAATGTTTCTTCCAACATTTTCCAATACAAAAAAGAAAAAGAAAAAGAAAAACTACATTGCATGCAACTACCACCACAAATTGAAGTTATGATTCTCATATTGCTTCACTTTGGATATTAGAGACCAACGTGCACTGTTTTATCTTGCTTCACTTTGGATGTATTAGAGGATAAAATGTAGTGTCTCATGTTGCTTTACATTGAATATTAGAGGTTAAAGTAAAGTAGGGTAGAGACATTTCATTCTACACAATCATTTTGTTTAGGAATTTGTTAAGTGGGAATATCAAATCATTCAAGATGTTCACAAATAGTCAAGTTAGAAATTGATAAAGGATATATGAAGAAATTCATTGACAATTCATTTTTAAGATCCTTAGCTAGTTTGGTTTTAAACTTATATTTATATCTTGTATTGAAGTCTTAAATTTATGTAAATGTTTGACTAGCTATCAATGAATAACTTTTGTTTAACAAAAAAAATTTAGGGTTTGCATCAAAATGAGTTAATCAAAATGATGAACAACTAAATCTCCCTATCAAACACTTAATTATGAGGGCCAAAACACACAAATAACAATCAGAAACTAACCCTAATTGTTATAACAATGAAAACTAAAGTTTTCAGAGCATAAAAAGTTGTGTACCTTGTAGAAAAAAAAAAATGCCACAAAGGACTCATTCGCCTTTAGTGGTGAATGGGTCCCTATTAGGGTTTCCTAAAAATGACTTATGGGCTTTATTCCTCTCAGTCAACACTCCTAGATCCAAAAATTTCATTGATTCAAGCCCTATAGAGGACTCATTTTCCTTTAGTGGTGAATAAGTCCTTTTAGGGTTTCAAAAAAACTTATTTTTGGGTCATGCACTTCAATGTCTACACTCTCGATTCCCAGGATTTTAGCTCTCGAATGTCTAGAATAAATTTTGTAGCCTTGTTTTTGTGTTCTTGAACTATGAATGAAAACTTTGCAACTTGACAACTTTGACAATTTCACTTCCAACTTATTGATTGTTAATGAATAGGGGTTTTCCTTGGTCAAACCCTATTTAGGTAATTAAACCAAATGAAGAGATAATGAAATTGAAGCATGATCATGAAATGATGCAATGTTAATACCTTGGAAGTTGTCTTGGAAGATAGATCTACAAACTAAGATGAACTGGCCATTAAGAATGTAGATCTTGGATTTGAAATAATGCTTGCAAGTAGATCCTAAATGCTACATTAACAATCTTAGCTCAAAAACATGCATGAAGACATTAAACCCTTGACATGATGAAAAAATCTTGAATTGATGTAATAAAATCTTGATAATCTTCCCTTGAATGTCTTGAAATGCTCTATAATGCTCTTGTGAATGTACTCTTGACTGATTATGAAGTTCTAGGATGAAACTGTGTGAATTAACTCCATATAAATATACTAAATTTAGAGATTAACCTCAAAATTCAAAGAATTCAAGCCAACCTCAGATATGGGTATTAAAATTATAAGGATCCTACCACAATTAAGTTCCAAAATACGTGTCCTACTCAAAGAGGACCTATTCGCCACTAAAGGAGAATGGGTCATGGCACAATTTCTAGGACCAAGCTTCGGGGGGATGAAATAAGATCAAAAACCAACCTAAAAAATGTAAAGAAAGTGACATGTCCTATGTGGAGAGGACACTTTGCACCAATAAAAGGTGAATGGGTTCTAACAACACTTTTTAGGACACCAAATTTGTGAAATTAAATGTCATACAATATCATTATTGGGTGTCGGGATAGATCCTTGAAAAGAGAGATTGAATTTGAATTAAAAGGGCCAATTAACTCCAATTAACCACAATTAATTAATGCCACCCTAGATAAATGTGAAAGTGTGTTACAACACTTTACAACACCTAAATAAGGTACAAGTTAAATAAATTTTATTCAAAAAGGGGCCCATAAGACTTAATGTAAATAAGTCCTAGAAAAGCATGAAAGTGTGTTACAACACTTTACAAAACCTTTGCAAAGGATCAATTAAGGTATGTTTTAGTCCAATAAAGGTCCTAGAATAGTGTGAATGTGTACAACACATTACAGCACCACTCCAAGATATCATTAATTTAGTTTTAATGTCAATTATCAAACCAAGTAAGGGAAAAAGGCTTACCTTTTTTGTTAGTACAACTCCATACATGCTTTCTTCTAATAAAGATCAATCAATCAAGGCTTCCCTCTGAACCATAGAAAAAAGTACCTTTTGCTTGACATAGGAATAATTCATAATAAATTAGACTTAATGAGGCCTTGATTCAAGTTTTTTGCTATGCATCCACACTAGGTCTTGGACTCTTGAAAATTGAATAACATGCTTTTATTGATGTCTTGTAAAGATGTTGTAGATCTTGTAAAATAATTTCATGCTTTTCCAAACTTAATAAACCTATTTTCCCCTTAATTCAACATTATAAAACATATTTTATTACATCATCACATTAATCTAGAAGGCTTGTAAAATAAACCTAATGATAATCTAGTGTTGTAATGTGTTATGCACATTCACATTGGTTCTTGTGCCTTCCTAGGCTGTGCGGACCTCATTTTAGTGTTGTAAAGTGTATTTAATTACATTTTCACATTGAATTATGTGTCCCAAGCCCCAATTTACCTTTACATCATCATTAATAGGCCCCTATGACTCCATATTATGCATCTTGAGGCGTAATTTGATCACATAACTGACATAGTCATCATATAAACCTAATTTTCTTACTTCTCGACATTCCAGCTAGTAAAAGTGACCCATGTGGGACTCATTCACCATTAGTGGTGAATTAGTCCCATCTAGGTGGGACCCATTCACCATCACCATTGGTGGTGAATGAGTCCCATTTGAGCCATTTTCAGGGTTTGATCAAGAAAAATTAGGTTTTAAGTTTAATTTTTCTCCATGTCATCCTTAGGGATCCAATTAATGTGTAAATTATGACTGCCTATAAATATAAGTCTTTAAACCCTAATTGATAATAACTTAACTTCATTCATCATTTATCTTCTTTCTCTTGTCAAGCAAGCTAGGGTTTCATCTTTCTAAGTCATCAAGATACCACTTTCAAACATTCAAGGGAAAATTCTTTATGTTTTTCTATAGACAATCAAAATCAAACATCATGACAAGGTAATAACTCCATTATTTCATGCTTCATTAGATTATTTTATCATTTTGGTTTAATTACCTAAAAGGGGTTTGACCACTTGGAAAACCCCCATCCCTAACAATTAACATTTTCTCTCTCTTCCTTTGTGTGTTTGCAGATTTAGATGCTTGGATGGCTTGGGCATGATTGAAGATTAAATTGCAAACTTGTTCAAGTCATCTCCACTTTTTCAAAGCCAAAATATACACAAAAAGTCACTTATAGGCTCGAATTTGGCAGTTTTAGAATGAGACACCTAAAGGTGCAAATTGAGTAGATCAGGAGCTCCAAATTCCATTTTTGAGTTTTCAGAAAGTCCAAAGTGGACTAATTCGCCATTAGTGGTGAATGATTCCCATTATACATGTTTTTTGAAGATTTTTGTAGATTTGGACACCCATTTGGCTAAAACAAGGTCTTGTACAATTATCCAAAATTGAGATTGATTCACCCAAAATGGTGAATGAGTCCCACCAGGCCTAAAAATCAACATCAACAACATTTCAAATGTCATTTCCAGTCTTCATCCACATTCCAGGTGCACACTTTCAGTTTGATTCATTTATGTTTAGTTTTGCATTCATTTCTAGGTGTTATTGTATTACACAACATGTTTTCAAACATCACTTGCTTCTTAGGTTTTGCATTCATAATCAATCAATTTAGTCAATTAGTTTCATTTATAGCATTCCATTTAGTCCTAATTTCATCATTCATATCTTAGTTTGAGTGAACCACCTAGATTTTGGGTGTGGGATCTATCTCTTTCCATTAGGTGAAAGACCCTAATTGAGCAAAAGAGACTTAGCATTCCTAGCCCCTAAAATCTACTATTCACCCTCTAACATATTTTATTCATGTTCTCTCTATTGATGCATTTGGTTACCTCCTTTAGAATTTCCTGCACCCAACATCTTATTCATGACATCACTATCCTTAATGGAGCAGTTGTACTAAACTCTAATTTCATTAATGATAGCTTATTATTTCTATAGAATTTAGACCTAAAAATGTAGCAAATATTTTTTATGTTCTAGATGTTTACTGTAATCTCTTAAACTCCCAACAATCCATGCCCAAAACTAAATTTTTAACTTCCCCCCATGCTAAATACATTTTGAGTGGCATCAACTTAAATATGAGGTGGTCTCTAGATACTTATTCAAATGAGACCTAAGTAGTTATGTATCTTGTTTACAATTTCATAATTTTAATTATGAATTAATATAAGAAGAATGACTAAATCTTTTGATTTATCCATTGAATTATATTTCAGTTGTTAAATATTTATCATCAACGAAAATACCTTTGTATTAATTGACTAGTCTTTTTCATTTATGACATTTCATTGTAATATTAAAAATGTTTGTTAAGCATTTATTTTACATTGAATTATTATGATGTAGACAAATAAAAAAAAACATAAATGAGAACTCTATCCACATAGATATTATTGAAGGTGTACCTTCTATCACGTAACTCTTTTAATACATTAAAAATATAAAACTATTATTCAACCAAAAAAACAAATCTCAAAATATTTTGGAATCGTGCTGATTAATCTACGGGTGTGATACGCTGGATTGACTTTTCTACATGATATTTTATGATAGCCACCTCACGAAAATTTAATCAAGAGCAGCTACAGTTGAATGGAAGACCTATAATTTCCGGTTAAACTGGCTGAGTATTCTACTAATTAGAAAATACTGCTCACTTTCTTCCTACGTATGGCATTTCTTTTCTTTTGCAAAACTATAACTTCACGCTAATTTCAGCCTGAACAGGTGAGTGAAGTTAAAGTTAGTTTTGCAGAAGAAAGATCTTATCTACGGGTGTAGTAAAGAGCCATCAAGAAAGATCTTATCTTTCCCTTTCTTGATTTCCTCTCCATAAGTTTGTTCTGGACTTTTCTACGAAAATCTTCCACCATGTTTAGAAAAGACTCCATTCCACGCAATTACCACCACAGATTGAAGTTATGACTCAGATTTCTCCGAGTTTTGTTGATATTGTCATTTCACTATTACACGTCTCATCTTTTGTTTTCTGATTGGAGATTGTATTCTAAAGTCAATGAAATGCTTCCATCAATGTCTTAAGTAAATAGCCAGTTGCTTTCAGTCCCAAAAAAATCCGCCTTCCATGCAGTTGCCTCCACATATTATTGCAGAAGCGTCTAGCTGAGTTTCGTACGGCATTGAATAGTTCAGCTCATTAAAGTCAATGAGGAGTCATTGAATAGAATATTATGCAACTTAGCCTAGATACAAATATATCCTAAATTGACTTGCAAAGAAAGATCAAAATATTTTAGAGTTGAGAATGATTCTAACTGACATTTGGATAATGAAACAATTCATTCAATTTATCTAAGTGTGAAAGGTTAAAGGAGATCCATAAACCAGTAATGCAATGGTGAATGTTTCATACAACCATTTATCTTATTGATGCAATCATCTAAGGAAATCACATTAACGAAAATTTGAAATTGCATAGAATCAAATCACTATATTTCTTGAATAGATTCAAGACACTTAAATGAAAAATTAATCACAAAATCTTAGATCTCACCAAGTTATTCACTACTAGAAAAATCATAATCAAATATTGTTCCCAAGATTTGAGTATAACAAGAAGCATGATCCTTTAATTGATGTTCAATTTTGCAGAATTACAAAATTAGTAGGAAAGCCGTGCTGAATTTGCATAAGTTTGCTGAAATTATTAAATGTCTAACCCATCAAAATGTCCCAAGAAGAGGCATATATAGCCACCTTGGGCACTCTAAAATTTTATATCTGAAAATAGTTTAACTGAAACCTTACCCTAGCAATTAGATCTAAACTAAAATTTTAACATCAATTACAAACTGAGTGGCAACTCTCAATGCCACTTTACAACACATCAACATTTGAGTTGATTTATTAAAATTATTTTTAAAAATAAAGAATTAAATAAGTAGACAACTTTCACACTAGTCCAGTGTACAAGATGTCATGGTGGCCCAAGATAATGCTTCAGAAAGAAGTGATTGCTTCATTCAAATTGTTGGAATCTGGTTGTTTGTAATATTTTAATTTTATCCTCTAAGCAAAGGTGGACTACTTGATCTTGTGTTGTAGCTCTCCAAACTCTCAATTTTTCTTTGAATTTCCAAATGGTAACCCCAAATTTCATAATCCAATCAATATATTCTTCCATTATTTGTTGATGAAGATAATTTTTAAACTCTTGAATTATTTGAACTATTGATTGTACTAATGAGGGATTTTCCCAAAAAATGCAAGATCTTTAATAAACCCCTCTATTTTGTCCATTAGCTTGTCAGTTGAGTCTTTACTCTTATTAAGTTTAGTCTTGCATTTGTTCAAAATTAGAATATATCCCTTCCATATTAAGAGGTCGTCATCTATTTTAGTTTCCATTTCCATTGCTAAAATCCCCTCATCACTAATTTAGTGATAGCTCTCCATGCTTCCCTAATTACCCTAAGGGATTGCAACTTTTCTCTTCATTCTTTTGTAGTTGGGATAACACCTTTTGGGATTGGGTGTTGAGTCTCTTTATTCAATGTTACTAGAAATGTGGGGACAAGTGTAGTTAAGTCAATAAAGGAAAACAAGTGATGCATATATGAACTTAGTTGTCCTACTTATGCTTTAAGTTCTTTTGTGTTCTCATCCTTCCTCATTTGTTCAAGTATTGTAGTGACAACTAACTGGAATGATTTATTTTCCTCTTCTCTAGGTAGTCGTTAAATTTGTAGAAAATAATGCAGCATACCCAGAATCTAAATCCATTTCCTACATAAACCCATGAGAGAAAAACATGCATGCAAGTAACCATAATGCATAGATCAAATAGGCAATCGACAAGATAACACAAGATAAACCTTGGGAAAACCCTCAAGAGGGAAAAACCCAACTTCGAAAAGCATCCATACCCCATCTATTATTCAAAAATAAAGCATACAAGAGTTACAATGAATACCTTTGAAGCATCAAGCCACTACAATGAATCCTCATGTGTCCAAGCATGAATCGACACATCCCATGCCATGCTTCACATATGCATTCTTCATAAAGTATCAATAATGATAGCCCACTCACCTAGCCAACCTTAACCACTAAACATGTGCTTGCTTTTATATATTCAAATTCACACAAATACAACCAAGTGGTAAGATGAAACCATGTGTCACAAAACCATGCGAACAAAAACTCATTGACCCCTCATTTAATATTGGGTACTAAATTTTCAATTTTTAAATATATCGCCAATATTAACTTATTATCACATGCCTCTCACACATTACATAATAATACAATGTTACAATACAACATAAAGTGGTCCTCAAATAATTACCTAGTGTGATTAACCACATCTCCTAGGTGATGTAAGTTTGTCATTATTGATGCAGTTTGGGAACATGAGCATGATGTGTATATATTGCTTGATCTGGTCTTATCATTGATGCCACCATTATTGTGATCACTCTAGCATGGTTTCAAAGTATTCTTCAAGATAGTTGTACAAAACGAGTTGGTTCAAAAAGTAAAATTATACAAAAACTTGGGTAAGTGTTCCTTTTGATAATATAATGGTTCAGTACACCAGCTTTTGGGTCCGCACTCCACCAAAAATTGAGAAGTCACTCTATGATTCTAACAATGTTTTTGTGATCATTAGATGTACCCAAATCCAAGAGTTCATGTTTTTTGGTGAAGTATCAAGAAGATATGATTGATAGAGTTTAGTCTTGTATATTATAGTTATTTTCTATACAAAGTGTTGGTGTGGGAGATTTTGCATACCTTCGCGGATAATTATTTTGGTCTACGATGTTGAAGATAAGATTTTGGATGATGGTTGAGTGGGAATTCAAAGTAAGATTGGGTTTTTAGTCACACGTTCGACAAATTGGGTAAAACAAATGGAAGTTTTGTGTTTAGGCCTTATTTAGGGGCAACCTGACATGTTTGATGTTATGAGAAGGATAAATAAGTGTTGTTACCCTATGTGAGATCTTTTCTAGATCCATCCTGATATATCTTAAGGTGATTTGAATTTTGGATTAAGGTGTGAGATGTGGATGAAATGTTTTAAGGATGTGACAAGCTCAATTTTGTGTGCTACTTCTAATTAGGCCAACCTAAATAATGTTACACTTGATGTGGATATAAATGATGGATTTATTTTAGTTTTTTATGAGTGTATGCAAGCATGATGTGAATGATGTACAAAAAGTAACATATATAATGTGAACTTGATATGTGTTGTACAAATAGTATTGCAAAAGTGTGTGAATTCAAAGCAAAGTAGAGCATTGATCTAGATCAGTGCAAATATTGTTTTGTACTTCATTGGAACTATAATCTAGCATATTGTAGATGCATTTGTAATAGTTCAATAGGCATTGAGCCACCCCTTTCTTCTTCTATCTTATTCTTTATGGGAAATGAGTCCACTGGACAGTGAGTCCACCTGCAGTGAATGTTTCTATAATATACTATATCTGGATATAATATATTGTGAGCTAACCCTCACCGTGCTTTTTCCCATTTTTGGTTTTCCAAGTTAAAATTATGGTGTTCATGTGTCATATGATTTTATGGATGTTTTATACTTTCATTCATTATTGTGGTTGAATTTATTTTGGTAATTGGATAACGAATGTCTAAATAGTTTAATAAAGGAATATTAATTCAGCCCCCCTTTCAGTATTCTGGATGTTCAACAATTGGTATCATGGCTTAGATCCTTGGAAGGATCTTAACCACTTTGGGAATATCTTGGAGTTTGAAAACATGGGTAATAGAAAGTTTCCTATTCCTCCAAAAGAGATTCTTGCTATTGGATATATAGAAGAAGATTTCATGCTTGACAAAGATGGAGAACTCAAAGTTGCTCTAGAAGATCTTATCAATGTCGAAGGTGAAAATAGAGATCTGAAGGAGAATCTTAAATAGGCAAATGAATGTATCATAAAACTAAGAGAGAAAATCAAAAACTTGTATCATAGAAAAAAGACAACTTGCTTGATTTGGGGAATAATTGATGATAAATTAGACTTAACAAGGCCTTGATTTGGTGTTGTGAGATGTTTTACACATCCACACTAGGTCTAAGATCCTTGCAAACTAAATAAAGTGCATTTAACGGTGCCTTTTAAAGGTGTTGTAAAGTGTTGTAAAAGACATTCACACCTCTCTAGACTTAATGAACCCATTTTCCCTTAATTCAACATTATAAAATGTATTCAATTACATCTTCACATCAATCTAGAAGGCCTGTAAACTAAACTTAACTTTAATCTAGTGTTGTAATGTGTCTTACACATTCACATTGGATGTTATGCCTTCCTAGGCTGTGTGCACCTCATTTTTGCATCGTAAAGTGTATTTAATCACACTTTCACACTGAATTCTATGTCCCAAGCACTAATTGACCTCTACATCATCACTAATAGGCCCCTATTAGTCCATATTGTGCATCACGAGGCAATAATTGATCAAATACCAAACAAAGTCATCATATAAACCTTATTTCCTTACTTCCTAGCATCTTAGCTGTCAAATGGGCCCCTCTGGGACTAATTCGCCATCTGTGGTGAATCAGCCCCTGCTAAGTGGGACTGATTCGCCCAAGGTGGAGAATGAGTCCCATTTGGACTATTTTTTACTTTTGAGTGGGAAATTTTAGAATGTAAGTTTTGTTTTTCTTCATGTCATCCTTGGAGATTCAATTTATGGGAAAATAAGGTGAATTTCCTATAAAATCAAGACTCTAAACCCTAATTCGCATCCAATAACTCATTTCCACAATTCATTCACTATCCATCTTCTCTTTCAAGTCAAGCAAGTTAGGGTTTCATCATTACAAGTCATTAAGATTGCTTACTAAGACATTCATGGGAAAATTCTTCAT